>WSTX01008009.1:0-25157 GCA_019633405.1 Tulasnella sp. 408
CGACCGTCGTTGGGAGGAAGGTGGGGACTCGGGGTTGGGTCGGCACCGCGAGATGAGATGGAATAAGGACCGGCGAAGAGAGATAGTAGAAGCATAGCAGTGGATTACTTAGTAACCTAGGACAATGAAGCCAACAACTTGAGCTAAGGGTGAAAGGAAACAGGAACAAGACGGGTCATGGCTTATGCGCGAGAGGAGTGTCGAAAGGGAACGGTGGGAAGAGCAAACAAGGCCATCGCGAGATGCAAACTGGCATTTCGGGTTTGGAGACCTGGTCCACGCTGTGGCCAGGAATGAGACCCAACCACATGCTGTGGCCAGGAATTTTCTGATGAGTCTTTACCGATCAGGCTAAGCTTGATCAAATTTCCCCAGGTCTGCCAGGCTTATGGATATTATAAATCTGGCAGAGACCTGATCAACACCCACGAGCAGAACCAGTGACGGTCAATATTCAAATTTTATCATCCACTTTTGCACACTTATAGAACCCGTTCTAAAGAGAGACAAAAGCTTTATATTTATCTTCTATATCGAAGTATACATGCTGTCTGAATCGAAGCTAGACTACAATAATCATGAAAATGGTCCATGGCTTCGCCATCAGCTCCTGGAGAGAGAGAGCGGTCAGCAGAGTACAGTCCCGTGATGAAGCCTATCATACTCACCCAATACTTTATCAGCAGTAACGAGCGCCGCCAGGGGTTTTGCTAGGGCTGTGAGAGATGGGTTAGTATGTGCACTGAAGACCAGGTACGAGCAAACTCACGTTGCAGCCTCAAATGTATTCAGACGAACCAGATGAGTGTCCTAGTCGATGCAGAGTCAAGAGTTAGTAGTAGATAGTTAGTCGATTATCTTGGGCGAAACTCACTGTCTAACGTATAATTCGGTGTTAGGTGAGGGGACTCTGAGGAGTGTGAGAGGGGGGAGAGAGAGTGAGGAGAGTTTGAACTTGAACCGCGCGTACGTATACGCTGGTTGGACCCTGTTCGTTTGAACCCAACTTGTTTACACCCCTTTAGCGCTACTAAAGGGCACAAGAAGGGCACGAGGGACTTAGAAAAAAAAAGAAGGCCTGCACATCGGCCTGCCGTGCACTCGGGCCTGCTCGCTTGCAGGTCTGCAGGACAAAGCCGACAGGTGTATAATATAGAAAGAATAGAGTTTTTCATACCCGACCATTTACCAAATAGAATCGAGAAAAGAATACGAGAAAGAAACCAAAACTGACTCCGCTAGCCCGAGTTGTGACGGGGGCCGAGGGATTTTCTGCTTTTCTATGGTGGTTGATCAGTGATGGTGATAATTCACAAGGCGCATAATTCATTATTTATGTTACCAGTATGCTATCAGTCTGAATTTCTTGCGACGAGGCTACCAGCGCCGTTAGATATCTGCGAGGGCTATGCGTTCCCACAGGTTGGCGGCGCGCGGCGTGATGGTCCAGCTCCAACAAAACCCTCCTACTACGTAGAGTCGGGGACCACCCCTCACCTCCCTCTATCGCCCGCTCAACAGAATCAAACCAGACTGTCCAAGGCAATGTCCGCGACGGAAGCTACGGAAGAGAAGAGCCTCAGCGCTCAAGCAGTGGTAAGCGCCCGCGCAGTCCCGTTTGAAATCTCTTTCGTTGATGTTGCCCTGCTCTCTCAGGACGAGGAATTCGAGAAACTCCAAACGTTCCATGTCGATCATAGAAGAATCGTGCTCTTCCGCGACAAGGATTCGCCTGAGGGAGGTTTCGGTGTCGTTCGACGCGGGGAGCTGTATCAGTCCGCTTATCTCCCAACTTGGCTGGCCAAGCGTCAATACGGCCCACCACAGTCAGTGGCCGTCAAACAGATCAAAATAACGAGGATGTCAAATACGCCGAGGGTGAAACGAGTGAGTGCGGCTCGTCTTAGTACTTTACGGCAGCTGAAGTCAATCCTTCGCTAGGCGTTCACGAGGGAGATGTTGGTGTGGTCCAGTCTCGAGACGCATCCTGGGATCGCTAAGTTTCTCGGATTCTACGCCGACTTCGAGAACTCGAAAGCGTGGTTACTCTCACCATGGGAGCCCAATGGGAACGTCGGTGATTTTGTCAAGGCGTACAAGCTGGAAGTTCCCGAAAAGCTATCGCTGGTGTGTGGGGCCAGGTGTATCATGATCGTCACACTAGCTCGCTGATCACCTCGTCGTGCCTTAGGTCCACGATACCATCGACGCGCTGGCCTTTCTTCATGGGCTAGAACCACCGATTTGCCATGGCGACATCAAATCGGTAAGCCTGACCTTCTCGAATCAGGACGCGTCGGTCGCTGAATGCATCACCCGGTCCAGGCTAATGTTCTAGTCAGCGCCGAGTATAAGGCCCGTCTGTGCGACTTTGGTCTAGCGCGACTACATGAAGATAGTGGTTTTGGAAGACTCGAGACATCAACAGGCAACAAAGCGTCCATCCGCTGGTGCAGTCCCGAACTGATCGACGGCGCACCGCGCGCGCCAACTAGCGACGTGTATGCTTGGGCCTGGCTGGTTTGGGAGGTCAGTAAACCCGTCGCCTTTCGTACTTGCGCTCGACGCTAACATCTATGGATTCGCAGATCATGACGGGGAACTTGCCGTATGAGGGAACCACCGCCGACTACGCTATCATCCGCCAGATCTTCGAAAGCCCTCTTCCTCAGGTTGATGGAGCGTCGCGTCTCAGCGACTGCCTTCAAGCTTGGGACTTGATGACAACGTGTTGGAAGGTTGACCCTCAGCTACGACCGACGGCTCGGATGTGTAAGACCACAATCGCCTATCTGGTAAGTACCGTCGACACCCAACTCTCGTCCATAACACCCCTAACCTTCGCGTGTACAGCCTCGCTGCACTCCCGCCCCTGCGAACGCTGGTCATCAAACCCGGTCGGCTGCCTTGCTGGAGAACCTTGGCGATCTGGAGAGTTGGAAAGGAAATCATGAGACGAGCTCTGCATATCTCGGCGACGCCCTGCAACTCCATCAGGAGCGAGCGTGTACCAAGGGCATCGCTAGCGTTCTCCGCAAGCAAGCTGCCGCAGCATACAGTCGCTCGGACTACGGCGAAGGCGTTACCAAGGCTACTGCTGCCCTTGAGTACTTTCGGAATCTCAACGATCCCCTTGGGATTGCGGACGCGTCATTACAGCTCGGATCCTCGCTCTTCATGCTCAACCAGCTGGACGAGGCCTTGTCGGTCCTGCAGCAAGCCCTCGAAATATATCGTACCCACGAAAATGATGTCGGCGCAACACTATGTTTAGAGAGAATCGCCGAACTCAAGAGGTGGGACTACGGTCGGGAGAGTGAGGCGCTATCCGCGTTGGAGGAAGCTGTAGCGATTGCCTCTCGGTCTGGGGATCGGTTAGGAATGGCCAAGGCACTTAGCACCATAGGAGTCGTGCACCTTGGCAAGTGGAGGTTGGACGAGGCTGCCGAGGCCTTCTCGAAGGCTCGTCCGATCGCTCAGAGCATTGGATGGTATGCTGGTTTAGCTGCTATCGGACGGCGAATGGGCATCACTAAGATGAGGGCGGGTGATGCTCATGAAGCTGAAGCACTTTATCAAGAGTCAGTTTCAATTGCCCGACAACACAGAGAACGATGGAACCTAGCATGCGGGCTCGAATGTCTGGGCGATTTCTTCGAGGGACAATCAAGACTCGAGGAAGCAGCTTCAGCACTGGAAGAAGCGTGCCTACTTTTTCAAGAATTGTCACGACCAGATAACTCGGTGGATGTCGCTTCTACCCTCGTGTCATTGAAACGTCGCCAAGGCGATTGGGACCGCGCACTCGTTTGGCACGATCACATCATCGCTGTGCATCGCAGCCAGAAAGAGTATGTCCAGGTGGCACACGAGCTGGAACGGAAGAGTCAGACGTTGGTGGAGGCGCAGCGATACGACGAGGCCGCATTACATCTCGAAGCTGCTATCGTGATGTATGGAGAAAACCAGTCCTCCTGGAGCTGGGAGCGGGAGAAACTGTGCGCTATTCCAAAGACGGTCATGAGATGGGAGCGTCGGTTACCTCTGTTGTGCAATCTCAAGAAACTCCAGCGGCGACAGCCACAACTTACGACGGCCACCCTCAAACTTCGGATCCTTCCACCCCCGGAGAACCTTGATTCTTCCTATCTCGGCTATTGAGTTTTCAAAATGACCCATTCCTTCCTTCCATCCCTGTTCACCTGAGTGCGGAAACGACTATGTCCGTATATATTGCCTGTACCATTTCTTTGTATACACACGTGCCTCGATGCTTGCTGTAGAGTGATCTAAAGTGTGAGCTTCCAAAGGTGCCTGTCATTGCAGTGTCTCGCCATGGCGACTTCTGAACGGCTGACCGAAAGGTATTGTCCTCAAACCTTCCAGATGAGGGATCATAGGCATCGCCTCATGATCAAAGCACGCGAATGATCGTCGTGGGCCCAGTGGACCTTTTCGCCCACAAAATGCCCTCTCTTCTTATTGGTTTCTGCGACAAGGAGAAAGTAAGGACGTCAACGTCGGCTTTCCGGTTGTGACTGTCCATTTCACGGTCGGCTTCCCAATTAGTGTAGATCCGATTGGCTATTCTTCTTATTGAGCAAAAATGCTCTTGATAATCTCTTTGTGAGCCTGGGAAATACTAATTTGATAACTTTGGCACTGTTGACCCTCAAAGCGGGGGAAAGGACAACAAAAAATCGGGTAAAAACAATGTCATGCGAGGCTCAGAAGGGAAGTGACGAGAAACGTGTCTTCAACTCGTGGAACCTTGTTCTTAAGTACAACGGGTTGCAGCTGTATGGTGATTTAACGTGTGGGGGCTCCTGGTTACGGGCAGTCTTTCTTCCAATTACAACGTAGGCGGAGAGGCAACTTACGTACAAAGACCAGATAGGGGTGGAAGGTGGACACTGAATTCCGACGATCCAGCGATGGTATAAAGATACATGTCGGATATAGTTATTTCGATTTCTTTTCGATTTCTTTCACACTATATTGAGGCGATTCAGCAACGCTCTGGTTGTCGTGTGCAAACCGAGAATAGCCAAGTCCGAGGTCGGCTGGGCGGACCCTCTTTCAAACAGAGGGTGATTAGCATGCGCTGAATTGACTTCCATCTCATATGCTCTCTAATGACTTCACCGTGTCTGCGACAGGTACAAGTGGGTGTGCCGCAGCGGGCACTGTTCTTCATGTGAAGGAGATAAAACGAACGGAGCGTCCTTGTCTCCGATTCAGGAATCCGCAATCAGTGCTGAGATCTAGAAGTGCATAAATGTATCCTTTGCTTGCTGGCCGTTTGTATGTCTAGAATATGTGGGTCAAAGTCCCAAAAGTTACCTACTGGAGGGTCAGCCTTCTGGTCGGGCCGTGTCAAAAAAGGAAAGAAGGAGAAGAGGGAGCGACTAAGTACGAATGGATGTAACAAAATTAAAAACAGACGCAGATAGGGAAAGAAATGGAGTGCATGTAATGAGGCAATTACACGTGGCCTACTTTAAGCTATCTGTGCTACAGCAATGCTCTGAGCTTGGACGTACGGATTTATGTGAAAGAGGTAGAAACATGGTGAGTTCAACTGTGGGGGAGATATAACGGCTAAAGGACTTGGGAGTCGGCTGGGGAGAAGGGGAGAAGCCTCAAAAATTGAAAAGAGAACCGTCCCCATACATAGGGACTCGTGACCAAGCACCGGTAAAGCATAAGTGAGGTCACAGAGTGATGACCTAGCCACAAAGACTTACAATTCGAGTGACCTAAGAGGCCAAGGGAGGCAAATTTCAGAGTGAAGCTAGCGCTAAGAAACGGTGGGTGGATGCGGCATTAATGATCTCAGACAACCTCGATGAAACGCGAATCATCGCTTGTTTTCGCAATCCTGGCTGTGCTTACGCGCTACTTGGCGCAAGCATGCCGTTAGCTGAAAGAACGAGAGTGTAAGTCTCTGCTTTTGGATGCCTTTCATCCAGTCGCCTAGGTCCCGTCTCGAAGTTGGGGCATATGTATTTCGGACTAGATTCCTTAGACTTTAGGTGAAATAGGAGGTTTAGCTACAATACAACATAGCCCCCCAATATATTCTGTGGACACTTTCAAGGGAGAAACTGCTGTAACGAGCCCTCGACGGGCTGTCCGAGCCCGAGCGACGTTGCTCGTGGATGACTCTTGGCGAGTACTTCCTATCACACGGGTCAGAAATCAAGTCGCTCCGCTCACAGAGATTAATAAAGGAAGTATCAGTTTAGCGAAGAAACGGTTGGTTCTCCTATGCGCCTATCTCGTTTCCAAAGACGAGAATGATCGGCATGAGTTGATTGGACCTTTCCCGGCACATGCCCCATGTTCTCGCCGGTCTCTCTGACAGCAGCGAAAGTAAGGGATACTTAAATACGATGCAGGGCGGTAAGATTTACCATGGTTCATGTGCCACATTGTGCTAGATTTCATGGACCAAAACGCACTTAAGCCTCCTCTTTTACCTTCAACCGATATATACCACGGGCATGCTCACAACCATCCTCGGGCAACTCCTTTCAAGCTGTCAGGTCGGTTGCAAAAAGAAAAAATTCAGCCTCCGCCATATGCAATCTCCTCGACGTCGAGCAAACCAGTTTCGGGAAGTCTCATAAATTTGAGTCCTGCCTCTTATGTAATGGAGTAGCCTGGGAAGCACCGAGAACAAATCGATGGAGATGCTCACCGCATTGCTCAACACAGTACAGTCGCCCTCGCTTCGCCCCATCCTGCCCCACAAGGTACCAAGCGGAAACTCGAAGGGAATGTCTGTGACTGAATCTACAAAACAGAGGGCTGCGAGCGCGCAAGCGGTGGTAAGCACGATCGTAGTCCAATTTAGAATTTATCCATTGATATCCGCGTCCCCTTTAGGACGAGGAGTACAAGAAATTAGAACTGAGATTCCTTGTAGACCGTCGAAGAATTGTTCTAAGCGACGAAAATCAGGATATGGAAGGCGGGTTTGGTATCGTCCGAAGGGCCGAGCTGCATCACTCCGCCTATCTCCCTACCTGGCTCGCCTCGCGCCAATACGGCCCACCGCAGTTAGTAGCCGTCAAACAGATAAAGTTATCGGCGTTATCAAACTTAAAGAGAGTGAAACGAGTAGGTCTAGGGATTGTTCATACTTCCAGGCAGTGAAGTTCAATCCTTGTCAGGCATTCACAAGGGAGATGTTAGTGTGGGCCAGCCTCGAGACGCATCCTGGAATCGCCAAATTCCTCGGCTTTTACGCCGATTTCAAGCGCTCAGAAGCATGGCTGCTCTCCCCATGGGAGCCTAATGGAAACGTTAGTGAATTTATTAAAGCACACAAACTAGAAGTTCCAGAAAAGCTATCGTTGGTGTGTCGTAGCTGGGGTACCACGATCGTTCCACCAGCATACTAACCGCACGTGCTTAGGTCTACGGCACCATCGACGCGTTAAATTTTCTTCATCAATTAAACCCGCCGGTCTGCCATGGCGACATTAAAGCCGTGAGCCAGACCTTCTCGAAGTCGGATGCACCAGTCGTTGAATGCATTTCCCTTTACAAGGCAAATGTTCTGGTCAGTGCTGAATATACGGCCCGCCTGTGCGACTTTGGCCTTGCGCGATTGCATGAGGATAGCGGATTTGAAAGACTCGAGACGTCGACAGCCATGAAAGCGTCCATTCGCTGGTGCAGCCCAGAGATCCTGAACGATGCGCCGCGCGCGCCAAGTAGCGACGTGTATGCCTGGGCATGGCTAGTTTGGGAGGTGCGCAAATCCATTACTTTTAATTTTATGTTCTTTGGTAACATCCATCTATCTACAGATTATGACGGGAGATTTGCCATACCAGGGAACAGTTGCCAACTACGCTGTCATGTGCAAGATCTTCGAGGGTTCTCTACCTCAGATTGATGGAGCGTCCCGTCTTAGTGATTGCCTTCAGGTTTGGGACTTGATGATGAGGTGTTGGAACGTTGAACCTGGAGAACGACCGACAGCGACTATGTGCAAGACCACGGTCACATACCTGGTACGTCTCCGCAGAACCCTTTCTCAGCCGACGCTTCCTCTAACTTTGTCCCTGAAGCCCCGCTGCACTCCCGTCCCTCCAGATGTCAGGTCTCAGACTCTATCAGCTGCACTTCTGGAAAACCTCGGCGACCTTGAAAGTTGGAAAGGAAACCAAGAAAGAAGCTCTGCACATTTCGATGAGGCAATGCGACTATACCAGGAAGAAGCGGACATCAAGGGTATAGCAAGCGTTCTACTGAAGCAAGCCGATGCGGTAGATCGTATCGAGGACTACAGCAAACTCCGTACCATTGCCACCACCGCCCTCGAGCACTGCAGAGCTCTTGATGACGCTCTTGGTATAGCAAAAGCTGCGCTCTATCTTGGGAGCTCGGTCTTGATGCTGGGCGAACCGGACAAAGCACTACACATTCTGCGCGAGAGCCTGGAAATTCGTCGTACACACGCAGACGATGTCGGCGTAGCGCAATGCCTTGAGAGAATAGGCGCCATCCAAAATCTTAAAGGGCATAGGCAGGATGCACTGTCCACACTGGACGAAGCGGTGGTAATAGCCTCTCGGTCAGGCGACCGATTGGGACTGGCAAACGCACTTCATATGGTTGGATGGACGCACCACGACCTGTCTGATTTTGTCAAGGCTGCCGATGCCTTCTCAGAGGCCATCACAATTACTCGGAGTGTTGGATGGGAGGGAGAATTGGGCACTAATTTATACAGTATGGGTTATCTCAAGATGGGGCTAGGCGAGTATCGTGAAGCTGAAAAACTCCTTCAGGAGTCGATTTCAATTGCTCGACGAATCGGGGGTCGTCTTATCCTCGCACGTGGGCTACATTACTTGGGACAGTGCTTCCAAAAACAATCCAAACTCGACGAAGCTACTCCGCTATTGGAAGAAGCTTACCAAATGTCGCGTGAACTATCCCAGCCATGGGACTCCAAAACCATCGCTTCCACCCTTGCGCAAATGAAATGTAGCCAAAGTGATTGGGATGGCGCCCTCGTTTGGTATGACCATCTCATCTCTGTGAGTCGTAGCCAGCAAGAGCATTGGGAGGTGGTCCATCATCTGGTGGAGAAGGCGAGGCTTTGGGTGAAGGTACAACGGTACGATGAGGTGGCATTGCATCTCGAGGCCTCCATCGTGATATGTATAGAGAACGGGTATCCGTGGCGCTGGTACCGGGAGCAATTATACGCCATTCCCAAGATGGCCATGAAGTGGGAGCGTCGATTACCTCTGTTGTGCGATCTCCAGAGACTCCAGCGGAGGCGACCACAGCTTCGGACGGCTACTCTCAAGCTTCGGATCCCTTTCAACTCAGGAGAACCTTAATCTTTGTATTCTGCCAATGAGATTTTTGAAATGACCCATAGTCTTCCAGGATCCTCAGATCCCCTTGCATCCAGACGCGGAACCGACGACGTCTATATACCGCATGTACTATTGCTTTGTAAGTAAACGAGCCTCTGTGACTACTAGACAGCGATATACCTGTTTAAATTGTCAAAGGTGCCAGTCGTAGCGGCGCCTGGTCACGACAATGGTAACCGCCAAACATTCCTGGAGAGATGGTTATTGGACGCTGTTGAGAGCACTCAAAGGAGGGGAGACGAGAAAATCGACACTCTAGCGTATACCAGCAAGTTTGGAGACTTCCCATCCATTTCATATGACCACTTTACTGTGATTGCAAGTTCCGCACATTGGTAGCTTAATTGTTTGTTGAACGCCAGTGATAGGTAAACTGAAGTCGCCATTCGAAGTTCTTTTCATTGTATATCAATATAAGGCACACCAACTTTCGGAGCTCGGATAGTTACGTACTTTCTGGTCTCTTAGGGGTCGGTGAGAAAAATGGTCTCTAAGACCACGCGAGGGTCGCACCGACATTCGCACTGAGACCTTGGCACTGTTATCCGCACTCTACAGCCGGAAACCCTCGTTGAACGAGGCGGGACAGGTCCTGAAGCAACCAAGAAATTTCCAACTCTCCCATGTCCCAGTTATATGTACTGTACCTACTCAAGCAGCTTCAGATTGAGCAGCCGGAAGAAAGTATGCATGCTCGAAACAACCAAGACGTCTCGTTTTCTTCACATAATACGCCCTTATGATTATTTATTTAAGCACATGCTACATTCGACTAGGGTGCCTAATTGTCTCCGGCACAATCTTCACCGATGACGCCGATCTTTATCAGAAGGCATGCCTGTCCTGGCATGACGCAGCGACAACAGGGCTCCTTCTTCTTGTCCTTCTCACCTTTGTTCGTGAAATAAGGATACCCGCTCCTAATACGCGCATGGTAATAATTGTAAATAAGAACTGCGATCATTCTGCTAAGAAGGACGGTCTTTGGCGGGGCGGTAATCTGAGTGGGTAGGCGATCATTCTCAAGAATCGAGTGAGACTGGTAACTCCGGTTGGAAACGCCCATAACTGGCTAAAGGTCCAAGAACGCAAGAACGCAGGATAGACGGTCTGCTTGCTGACCGCGCGGAGTGTTCTGCTCATTGCATCGGCGACCTTCCATTCCCTTCAACCGGACGAGTCTTGAAGACATCAAACGCATTGAAAGGCATTATCAAGCGTGCTGCGCCACGACCGCTATATGTTGCGTATTTCGTCACCCGCCGTATCCAGCGGACCTCCTCCCCGAAGTGGACCCAGCATCATGGTAGAGGATGATCCAAAACAAAGTAGTCCTTCCACTTTCCTTTCCTTTCTTCTTTCCCCGAGTTGAGGTCGTTTGGCACGTAGCGGCAGACGGAACTCCATGGGTACTTACGTGTCCGAAAAAGCAGGAGCCGAACCAAGGTCTTCGAAAGATGGGAACGATCGCCGTGGGCTGATTGAAGCATTTCTTATGCCTTCTATTTCATTGGCTTCCGTGGCAAAGAGAAAGTGTGGGGTAAACAAATAAGATGTGGGGCGGTGACGTCGCCGCCGGCTTTCTGGTTGTGTCTTTTTTGATTCAGGGTCTGGACGATAGGTGCGTGCCCAATTGGGTTGCAGCGACTATTCTTTTCATTCAGCAAACATGCACTCAATTGGCAGCATCTAAGTGGCGTGTGAGTAAGAATAAGTCCTAAACCTGGTTGGCTTGACCGGAAGGAGGAGAGCGCCTGACTAGCGAGTGAGACAATGTCGCAAGAGACTCGGAAAAGGTCTACCCATCTATGCATAACGCACGTACCTAGTGGGCACGAAACCTCATTTCATCTCGTTTGATCAAGGCACGAGCTAAAGCGAATGATCTTTTACTTGAAGCAGGCATCCGTTCAAAGAAGGACTGAAAGCAATCAGACCGGTTGCAAGGGAGAATTGGGACGGCCGGGAAGTGGCGATTCGCTGGGTGTCATGGATGCGGAGAGGTCCGCCTATCAATGGCAAACTATTACAAGACCACGAAGGCGTTCGATCGCTCTCCGTTTACCATCGCCACGAGAGAAAACTGCCCTCGATTGAGGGTGGTTACACGTCCATGAAGTTTGAGAATCCTTTCACTGCACTCGTCCTCGAGACTATCGGTGACCACTCCTTCATCCACATGTGATGTTCTAGTTCCAAGAAGACCGACTGCAAGCCTTCACCACCTGCAATCTGCCAAGTTCGAACGGAAAAGTTTCCTGTTGTCTCGTAGATTGCCTTGACGAGGTCGATATAGCATTTCAAGCGTCAGGGGTCGCCTGGGAAACCGGGAATGCAGGGGTGGAAGCGCCGGCGCCGCCCGGCGGCATTGAGGTAACCTTGCCTCATTTCCAGATCGATACAGAGTGCAACCACCGCCCATTGCTCTCCCTGTCGCCGGCTTTTAGGACTCAAATAGACTGTCTAAAGCGATGTCCACGGTAGAGACTAAAGATCATAAGAGCCTCAGCGCGCAAGCCGTGGTAAGCGCCAGGGTAGTCCAAGTTGAAATCGCTTTCCGTTGATGTGCTCTGTCCTCGCAGGACGAGGAATACGAGAAGCTCCAAAAGTTGCATGTCGAAAGTCGGAGAATTGTGCTGCTTGGGGACAAGGATTCGCCCGAGGGAGGCTTCGGTGTCGTTCGGCGCGGGGAGCTGTATCAGTCAGCGTATCTCCCAGCTGGCTCGCCTCACGTCGATCTGGCCCACCGCAGTCAGTGGCAGTCAAACAAATTAAAATAACGAGGATGTCCAATACTCCAAGGGTGAAACGAGTGAGTGCAGCTCGTCTTAATACTTTACGGTAGCTGACGTCAATCCCTCGCTAGGCGTTCACGAGGGAGATGTTGGTGTGGTCAAGCCTCGAGGCGCATCCTGGGATCGCCAAGTTTCTCGGCTTCTACGCCGACTTCGAGAACTCAAAAGCATGTCCCCATGGGAGCCCAATGGGAATGTTAGTGAATTTTTCAAGACGCACAAGCTGGAAGTTCCCGAAAAGCTATCGTTGGTGCGTGGGGCAAGTTGTATCATGATCGCCATACCAGCTCGCTGATCACCTTGCCTTGCCTTAGGTCTACGATACCATCGACGCGTTGGAGTTTCTTCACAAACTGGAGCCGCCAGTTTGTCATGGCGATATCAAATCGGTAAGACGGACCTTCTGGAACCCGAACCCGTTTGTGGCTGAATACATCACGCCGTCCAGGCTAATGTTCTGATTAGTGCCGAGTACAAGGCCCGCCTTTGCAACTTTGGTCTCGCACGACTGCATGAAGATAGCGGGTTTGGAAGGCTGGACACATCAACGGGGAACAAAGCGTCCATTCGCTGGTGCAGTCCCGAACTGATCGATGGCGCAACGCGCGGGCCAACTAGCGACGTCTATGCTTGGGCCTGGCTAGTTTGGGAGGTCCGTACCCTCGTCATCTTTTATAGCTGCGCCCGACGATAACATTGATCGACAAGCAGATAATGACGGGGATGTTACCCTATGGGGACACCTTAGCCGACTTCGCTATCATTCGACGAATCTTCGAAAGTCCTATCCCTCAGGCAGACGGGGCGTCCCGTCTTAGCGACTGCCTCCAGCTTTGGGACTTGATGATGAGGTGTTGGAACTTTGATCCTCAACAACGACCAACGGCTAGGATGTGTAAAACCACGGTCACCAATCTTGTAAGCGCCGCGGTCCCCTGTTCCCGTCTACAATGCCCCTTATCTTCACCTTCACAGCCTCGCTGCAATCCCATCCCTGCGAATGCCGATCACCAAGCACGATCGGCTGCCTTGCTGGAGAACCTCGGCGACCTTGAGAATTGGAAAGGGAACCTTGAGAAAAGCTCTACGTACCTTGACGAAGCCTTGCAACTTTATCGGGAACAAGCGGAAACTAGGGGCATTGCCAGCGTTCTCCGGAAGCAAGCTGTCGCGGCACGTCGTTATTCGGACTTTCTAAAAGCCATTGCAAAGGCTACAGCCGCCCTTGAGCACTTTCGGAATCTCAACGATCCCCTTGGGATAGCGGATGCGTCCCTCACGCTTGGAGATTCGCTTTACATGCAGGACCGGGATGATGAAGCCTTGTCAGCCCCGCACGACGCCCTTGATATATATCGAGCGCATGGGAATGATATCGGCGCAGCACTATGTTCAGAGAGAATCGGCGAACTCCAAAGGTGGACATCCAAGCGGAACGACGCGTTGTCTACGCTAGAGGAGGCCGTGGCAATTGCGTCTCGGTCGGGCGATCGATTAGCACTGGCCAGAGGGCTCAATAGCCTCGGACGCCTTCACATCGACCGGAATGATTATGACAGGGCTACCGAGACCTTGACCAAAGCTCGCCCGATCGCTCAGAGCATTGGGTGGTATGCGGGCTTAAGTGATATCGAACGGCGACTGGGCTATATAAAGATGCGGCTGGGCAATTATCGTGAAGCCAAAGCATTTTTTCAAGACTCAGTTTCATCCGCCCGACAAGGTAGAGCACGGTGGGAGCTGGCACATGGGCTCTGGGAGCTGGGCGGATGCTTCCAGAAGCAATTAAAACTCACCGAAGCAGTTTCAACACTGGGGGAATCATGCCTACTGTTTCGGGAGTTGTCACGACCGGGGCAATCGGTGCAGATTGCTGCTACCCTTATAGAATTGAAAACGAGCCAAGGTGATTGGGACAGCGTGCTCTTTTGGCACGATCACATCATCTCCGTGTCTCGTGCCCAGAAAGAGCACCGGGATGAGGCGGATCACCTTGTAGCGAAGGGGGAGATCTTGGTGAAGGCGCAACGGTATGATGAGGCGGCATTGCATTTCGAAGCCGCAATGGTGACGCGTGGAGAGAATGGGTACCGGGAATGGAGATGAGTACGAACGCAACTCTGCGCCATTCCGAAGACGGCGATGAAGTGGGAGCGTAGGTTACCTCTCTTGTGCAATCTCAGGAAACTCCAGCAACGGCAGCCACAGCTTTCGACGGCCAATCTCAAGCTTTCCATTCGCTTCAACTCTGGAGACCCTTGATTTGTCGTCTCTCGGCTATGGGGATTTCAAACGGCCCATCCCCTCTTCCCATCTTTGTCGACGCGTGCACCAAAACGACCACGTCCGTATATATTGCATGTACCATTTTCTGTATGATCACGAGTTTCTTTTCTTGCTTGAAAGCGATCCGCATGTCTGAACTGCCACAGGTGCTTGTGGTCGCAGTACCGCACCACGACAGCTTCCCAGCACTTCAGCTAAAGTAATGGTCCTCGAACCCTAAAGGAGCGGTGATAAAAGATTGGGACCGCAACAAGTTGTGGTTTCCTGCAGTTCCTTCTGTGTTCACTCCATTGTGATCGTAGGTTCAGAGATTGAAGCCGACATCCAAACTGGTCTTTCCCCGTGTCTGCTTTCGAATGACGTAGCGACGACCGAGTATTGTCTTCTCCTTCACTTTTGCTTGTAATCTAACAGTTCAGCGTTAGATAAGAACCCAAGAATGGTTTGTGAATCCGAATTGCAGTGAAACCCGAGCATCCACAAGGTCATTTGGGTGAGATACACGGACGGACGGACGAGATATCTTGAACGTCACCATTTGCCTCGCCGCGTTGTTTAAGATTTTATAGCCCGAAAGGTCTTCCGATAGGTGATAACATTTTAGTCTTCAAGGTTAGCACAGGACGACACGTGCTGAGCACCTCTTCTTCCTACACACTTGTGTACTATCAAAGCACAACCTGTTCGGCATGCGTTGGGGACCTCTCCCGAGGTTTGATGAGGCTAGTAGCTCCAGGAGTAAATCTGCCTCAATGAGCTAGCGGCCAGAGAATGTATAAAAATACAGTCTACCTGTTGAGTGCTGTTCACAAGGGGACGGCATGGCACTTTAGGTGCGCAGCTCTCACTCCCTTCGACCGGTGAACCTTGAAGACATCACGCGTCTTGATACAGCTTAACTATAGGTCACCTAATGTCTACTATAATCATTTGCATCTGAAATGCAATGTTATAGACTTGACCACTAGAGGAGAACTCGAAAGCTGGAGGTCTGAGGACATCCACGAACAAAATATTTCCCCCCTTTCTTTCCCTCTCCGTTCTACCCTCATTTGATACAACGATATCTTTATGTACAGGCAAGGGGGGGGGGAGAAAGTCAAGACCGACTCCTTGCTTCGAAAGACCAGAGTGATCGCCATAGGCGGACTAGACCTTTCATCCCACATGCCCTCTTTCTGTGTCAGGGTCAGGACAATGGGTCCAGCCCCTCCCCAATTCGATCCTCTTGGCCATTCTTGTATTCGGTAAAGATGACGATATCTGTGCGGGGTTGCGCGAGAATTCTTTCTTAACTTTGACAGAAGTGACCCGAAAGGTGCAACAAACTAACGTATAAACAGAAAGCCTAGAAGACGCGGGACCTCATTTCACCTCGCGTCTGACTAGAACTCAAACCACGGCAAACGTCCTTACCTGGGAATCAAGCATGAATACAAGAGAAGGGATATTCGCTGAGCACCTCTGCTCCCTTCACCCTGCCATCAGGATCACATCGGTCATTGTTTTCCCTCCGCTTGGGATGCACCTCTTGATTGAGTCCGTAAGGGGTTAGGTTTTTTTGGGGGGGGGGGGGGGTTCCTCACTCTCCGGTTGTGCGGGCGGGTTGGTCAATAAGATATACCTACACTGTGTTCTGCGCCTTGGAGCGGGGCGCGGGGGCGCTGTTTAAACGGGGGAAAGAAAGATTGATTCCGCCCAGCAAGGTTTTCCGACTTCGGGTTTCCTCCATCCGTTCTCTCATTTGACGCTCGCCAGATATGCCGGTTGCAAGAGCATTAGCTATATTCGCGCCTTTTCACGGTCGCTAAATGAAGGGCCTTCTTCCAAGGGGCAGCCTGGGAAGCCGGGCATCTCTGGAAGCGCCGGCAGCGTGGAAGGCACCTGACGACCACATTGTTTGGGACAGTCTAATCACCACTCAATTCACCGCCTCATCCAGCATCATCCGGACCCAAAGAGACGATCAAAAGCGATTCCTGTCATGGAAGGTGGGGGTCGGAAGACCGCCAGTGTCCAAGCAGTGGTAAGCACCCGGTCGGTCCAATTTAGAATCTCACGTTGATACGATCTTTCTCTTCCAGGACGAAGAATACAGAAAGCTAGAGAAGATATTCCTAGTCGACCGTCGAAGGGTTGTGCTGGTTGACAACGATCAGGCAACGGAAGGGGGGTTCGGTATCGTCCGACGGGCTGAGCTGTATCAGTCTGCTTATCTCCCAGGTTGGCTTGCCTCACGTCAATATGGCCCACCTCAGTTAGTGGCCATCAAACAGATCAAGGTGTCGACGGTCTCCAACCTGCCAAGAGTGAAACGAGTAAGTCTGGTGATGTTAATTCTCTGGGGTCGCTGAAGTCGATCCCTGGCAGGCCTTCACCAGGGAGATGTTGGTGTGGTCTAGCCTGGAGGCGCATCCTGGGATCGCCAAGTTCCTCGGCTTCTACGCCGACTTCAAGCGCTCGGAAGCATGGCTGCTCTCTCCATGGGAGCCCAATGGGAACGTTAGCGAGTTCATCAAGGCACACAAGCTGGAAGTTCCAGAGAAGCTCTCACTGGTGTGTCGCAGTGAGAGCGTCACGATCGTTATGTCGGCGGGCTAACCGCGCCTACTTAGGTCTACGACACCATTGACGCATTAACCTTCCTTCACCAATTGAATCCGCCCGTCTGCCATGGCGACATCAAATCCGTAAGGGATATGCTTTCAGACACGGGCTAAGTAGCTGATGACATCTACCCTTTCAAGGCTAATGTTCTGGTCAGCGCCGAGTATAAGGCCCGTCTATGCGATTTCGGTCTCGCGCGACTGCATGAGGATAGCGGATTTGGAAGACTGGAGACGTCCACGGGCAACAAAGGGTCCATTCGCTGGTGCAGTCCCGAGCTGATAGACGGTGCACCGCGCGCCCCATCTAGCGACGTGTATGCTTGGGCCTGGCTGGTTTGGGAGGTCCGTACCCCCCTTGTCCTGGTCATTATTCTCATCCATAACATCCATCGACTAGTAGATTATGACGGGCAGTTTGCCTTACGGGGAAACCTCCGCCGACTACGCAATCATCCGCCAGATCTTCGAGAGTCCTGTTCCTCAGGTCGACGGAGCGTCCCGTCTTAGTGATTGCCTCCAGGCTTGGGACCTGATGATGAGATGTTGGAACGCAGATCCTCAACAACGTCCGACGGCCAGGATGTGTGAAACCACAGTCAACGATCTAGTAAGCATCCCCGACGCTACATTCTCTCCCATAGTAAATGGTGCTAAGTACCGCGTTAACAGCCGCGCTGCACTCCCACCCCTGCGAATCCCGATCAACAGGCTCGATCGGCTGCCTTGCTGGAAACCCTTGGCGACCTCGAGAGTTGGAAAGGAATTCCCGAGAAGAGCTCTGCATACCTCGATGAAGCCCTGCGACTCTACCATGAAGAAGGGAATGCCAAAGGAATAGCAAGCGTTCTTAGGAAGCAAGCTGTCGCGGCACGTCGTTACTCGGACTTTGACAAAGCTATTGCCACGGCTACCGCTGCCCTCGAGCATTTTCGAAATCTCGCCGACCGTCTTGGGATAGCGCATGCGTCGCTCACGCTTGGAGACTCGCTTCACATGCGGGAGCAGGACGATGAGGCACTGTCGGCCCTGCGCGAAGCCCTTGAAATATATCGTACGCACGGCAATGATCTCGGTACAGCACTATGCTTAGAGAGAATCGGGGAAGTCCAAAGGTGGACACACCATAGACATGAGGCGTTGTCTACGCTGGAGGAAGCCGTGGCAGTTGCGTCTCGGTCGGGCGATCGATTGGGAGTAGCCAGGGCGCTCACACGCATGGGAGTCGTGCACATGGACCGCGGTGACCATACCAAGGCTGTCGAAGCCTTCTCGAAGGCTCGTCCAATCGCTCATAACATTGGGTGGCATGCTGGTTTAAGTGATATCGGATGCCGAACGGGCGCGATTAAGATGCAGATGGCCGATTATTGTGAAGCTGAAGCATTGCTTCAAGATTCGGTTTCAATTGCCCGACAAGCTAGAGCACGGTGGGAGCTAGCATGGGGGCTCAGGCATCTAGGAGACTGCTTTCAGAAGCAATCGAAACTCGACGAAGCAGTTCCAGCATTAGGGGAAGCGTGCCTGCTGTTTCAAGAATTGTCACGACCAGAGGAATCGGCCGGGGTCGCTTCCACCCTCGTGGAAGTGAAAAAGAGCCAAGGTGATTGGAGTGGGGCGGTCTTTTGGTACGATCATATCATCGCTGTGAATCGGAGCCAGAAAAACCATTGGAACGTTGCAGTTCACCTGGAACGGAAGGCGGAGATCTTGATGGAGGCGCATCGATACGACGAGGCAGCATTGCATTTCGAAGCCGCCATCGTGACTTGCACAGAAGTCCAGTATTCCTGGAGCTGGGTGCTGCAGCAACTGTGTGCCGTTCCAAAGATGGCCATGAAGTGGGAGCGCCGTTTGCCTCTGTTGTGCGATCTCAAGAAACTCCAACGGCGACAGCCACAGCTTAACACGGCCACTCTCAAGCTTTCGATTCGGTCTACCTCCGGAGAGCCTTGATTCATCGTATTTCGGCTATGCAGGTTTCAAAATGGCCCATCCCCGCCCTTAAATCTCCTTTCCCGCGGGGGCGGAACGGACCACGTCGTATGTATTGCATGTACCGTTTCGTTTTGTATGTCCACGCGTCTCTGTACTTATTCAAAAGTGATCTGCAACCATAAACTCCCAAAGGCGATTGTCATCAGAGTGAGAGCTTCCGGATAATTCAGCTAACGTCTGGTCTTCGAACACTATCGAAATCCCCCAACGGGCGCGGGAAATTGGAAACTCGGCATCATCAACGAGGTAGGGTTTTCGTCCGATTCCTTCCGTGATAACTTTATCATCATCACCATTGTAAGCTTGGAGTCCCCAAACCGGCATCACATTTTCTTAAACTTTCTGTGTATAAATCCTGCGCATTCCGAGGTTTGCGCCGAATGACGTCGCGAGAACCGAGATCTTTTATGACCTTCCCCACTCTGGTTCGTGACCCATGGATGCATTCATCAAATGCACATGCAATGATTGACTGTAAGTTTCACCTGTGCTGAAGCATTCGGAGCATTGGCGAGCTCTGGCTGAGGGTTGAATAACCCTCAAGGATACAGCACTGAGCTAGGGGTAGGAGGATACAACAGAGTGGACGGTGAATTTGGAACGCTAGTTTTGCTGCACTCTGGGTCATCAATATGTCCTGGGACGCCCCCAAGAGATCATCCTAGAACTTGCTGTGACTGGCCGCCGATGGCAAGCGGTTGCGGACCCGGCGAGAGTGGCGGTATGCCGGACGATTGTGGAAGAGCTCGTTTTACGTGACAGTCTCCTAAGTACAACCTAAACACCTCAGCCCATCCTCCCTTAAAGAGACGCGTCGAGTACAACATACTTTATGTAAGACCATTATATTAAATCAAAACTTGTGTTCAGTTGGCAAAGTCAGTCTCGATATCCCACAAGGAACCCCAACTTACGAAGGACTTTCACACGGAAAGGGTTTAGCTCATACGGAATGTTTGATTGAATCAGAATAGAGGTGCGTCGCAATCGGTGCGGAAGTTGGAGCGTTTTGGATGCGGGTTGCCCGTCGTTGTCCGCGTCAGCACTTTGAGGACATCGACTCGAACAAATACCAAAAGCCAGTATCTCCGCATGTCGCTCTGCCCTCGAAGGATGAGTATTGTACTGATAGAGTTGGTAAGGTGTGATGTAGCAATTGTATTGATGCAAATCTATCCACAACGTGATATGCTCGTGGAACATGAATCCGGAGCATGCAGTCCCTGAGAAAATAATGACAAACAACTCGCCGCATTAGCCCGTGGCGCCGACCGTGACCCGAGTTTTTTTTTTTTTTTTTTTATCACATGAAACGCTTCGTATTAGGTGATCAGTCCTATTCCAATCGCAAGGATCCTGACAAGGCTGATTTTATATAGGATGCTCAAACCAGCTCCTTTTCCAGACACATATATTTGTCTTGTGTTGTTTAGTATATAAAACACAACGATTCCGAAGCGCTCTATGACGAGGTATTGGGAACAGTGACGAGATCATACTCCAGGGAGGATAACGTATCTTCCACGGCTGTCCGGCCTGCCGCGAGCATTCGAAGGTCACGTACCGCATGGCTCGGAAATCGGCAGTATCTCTATGGAGGGGAATAACCAAAGAGGATATCGGTTTGTGCATAAACGGCTTGATTTCCTATCCCGCTACAGCAAGTCGTTGCATGGCTGAATCACGGAATGGTGCTCATGTCGGAGGATGGCGATTATTGACAGTAGGGAGGGATTGGAACGTTCAGGCAATACAAGGATTGGATTACAGTATGCTAGGCTCACCCCATCACAAAGACGCAATTCCTCGCGAGACGCTTGTCTAGCAGTGGTTTCGCAGGCCTAGCCAACGCTTTCCCTTCGTTGAGGACCTAAGCGTGCAAGGAATGCTGGGACGGCAAGTTGCAAGGAAAGCACATTTGTTTAAGCCTTCACCATTTCTAAACATTAAACGACGTTGAAGATGAGCTTTGGTGATAGGTCGTACACCATTGGGTAGTTCATTTCACAACACCCGTGGCTCAGGCGGTATCCTGCTTTATGATGGTCTCCAGGGTCGCCTGGGAATCGGGCAGCCGCGAAGTGTGTAACCTGATTCTCACCTGATCGCTCAACACAGGACTCACCCCTCATTTCTCTCTCTCTCAAACCACCAGGTACCCAAGGAGACTTTAAAAGGCGATGTACACGACGGGAGCCACGGAACATAAAGTTACCAGCGTACAGGCGGTGGTAAGCAACGGCCCAGTCCAATTTAGAATCTCCCTATTGATGCGCCCTTGGCCTCTCAGGAAGAAGAATACGAGAAGCTCCAAAAGTTCTATGTCGACGGTCGTAGAGTAATCTTTTCTGACTATAATCATGCCCCGGAGGGAGGCTTCGGTATCGTTCGAAAAGCTGAGCTGCATCACTCCGCTTACCTCCCACCTTGGTGGGCCTCACGTCAGTATGGCCCACCGCAGCTAGTGGCCGTCAAACAGATCAAACTATCGAGGATTTCCAATATTCCGAGGGTCAAACGAGTATGTCTGGCACTTATCAATACTCCCAGGTAGCTGAAGTCAACCCGTGGCAGGCGTTCACCAGGGAGGTGTTAGTGTGGTCGAGCCTAGAGGCTCATCCGGGGATCGCCAAGTTTCTCGGCTTCTACGCCGACTTCAAACGTTCGGAGGCTTGGCTGCTCTCACCATGGGAGCCCAATGGGAACATTAGCGAATTCATTAAGGCACACAACCTGGAAGTGCCCGAAAAGTTATCACTGGTGTGTCTCACTCGAGGGGTTGGTTTAGCAGCTCTCTAATCACATTACTCTAGGTCTATGACACCGTCGACGCGTTGACCTTTCTTCACCAATTAAACCCACCAGTTTGTCATGGAGACATCAAATCGGTAAGCAGAGCTTCTTGAACGAGGATTCGTCGGTCGCTGAAGGGATCACCTTTTCCAGGCGAATGTTCTGGTCAGCGCCGACTACAAGGCCCGTCTGTGTGACTTTGGTCTCGCGCGATTGCATGAGGATAGCGGTTTTGGACGATTGGAGACGTCAACGGGAAACAAGGGGTCAATTCGCTGGTGCAGTCCCGAGCTCATTGATGGCGCACCGCGCGCGCCAACTAGCGACGTGTATGCTTGGGCGTGGTTGGTTTGGGAGGTACGTACCCTTTATTCATTGTATTTTCGCTCGACGGTAACATCGGCGGACGTCCAGATTATGACGGGGAACTTGCCTTATGGGGACACCTTAGCCGACTACGCTATCATTCGCCAGATCTTCGAGAGCCCTCTTCCTCAGGTAGATGGCGCGTCCCGCCTGAGCGACTGCCTTCAGGTCTGGGACTTGATGATGAGATGTTGGAACGTTGATCCTCAACAACGACCAAAGGCTATGATGTGTAAAACTACAGTCACCGACCTAGTAAGCACCCCCGACGCCGTATTTTGGTCTAGAATACCCCTAATCTTCGCGTTAACAGCCTCGCTGCACTCCCGCCCCAGAGAATGCCGATCACCGAGCCCGATCCGCTGCCCTACTGGAGAATCTCGGCGACCTGGAGAGTTGGAAAGGAAACCCTGAGGGGAGCTCTGCGTATCTTACCGACGCCCTGCGACTCTATCAGGAAGAAGGGGATACCAAGGGCATAGCCAGCGTTCTCCGAAAGCAAGCTGCCGCGGCATATCGTTATTCGGATTTCGGCGGAGCCATTGCCCCAGCAACCGCTGCCCTCGAGCACTTTCGGAACCTCGACGATCCCCTGGGGATAGCGAATGCGTCGTTCACCCTTGGAGACTCCCTTTTCATGGAAAACCAGATGGACGCAGCCTTACCAGTCTTGCACGAAGCCCTCGAAATATATCGTACGCACGGAAATGATATCGGCGCGGCAAGATGCCTGGAGAGAATTGGCTCGACCCACAGTGACAAGAATCAGAGGGACGAGGCGCTGTCGGTCCTGGAGGAAGCCGTCGCAGTTGCGTCTCGGTCGGGTTATCAGTTGGGAATAGCCAATGCGCTTAGGAGCGTAGGACTCGCCCACCTCGACGGCAATGATTTTGACAGCGCTACCGAGACCTTCTCGAACGCTCGTCAGATCGCTCAAAACATTGGATGGTACGGTGGTTTGAGTGATACCGTACGGCGATTGGGCTACATAAAGATGGAATCGGGCGATTATCATGAAGCTGAGGCACTTTTCCAAGATTCGGTCTCAGTTGCCCGACAAGGTCGAGCACGGTGGGAGCGAGCATGGGCGCTCAGTGACCTGGGTGAATGCTTCCAGCGACAATCAAAATTTGAAGAAGCAGCTTCAGCATTGGAGGAAGCATGCCTCCTGTTGCAAGAATTGTCGCGACCAGAAGACTCTGTGCGGGTAGCTTCTACCCTCGTGGAATCAAAAAGGAGCCAAGATGATTGGCATGGCGCGCTCTTCTGGCACGATCACAGCATCGCTGTGTATCGTAGCCTGAAAGACCATTGGGAGGTTGCAAATCACCTGGGACAGAAGGGGAGGACCTTGGTGCAGGCGGAACGGTACGACGAGGCGGCTCTGCATTTCGAAGCCGCGATCGTGATTTCCATCGAGAACGGCTATTATTGGAGTTGGGAACTGAAACAATTACGTGCCGTTCCAAAGACGGTCATGGAGTGGGAGCGTCGGTTACCCCTGTTGTGTGATCTGAAGAAGCTGCAACGCCGACTACCTCAGCTAGTTACCGCCACTCTCAAGCTTCAAATCCCTATCAGCTTAGCGGAGCCTTAACTGATCGTGCTGCGACTCCAAAATTACCGGTGTAGACGACCATGTCCGTAGATATTGCATGTACTATGTACACGAATTGTATTATGACTCGAAGTGATCTATATGTGTGAACTGCCTCCCACCTATGTTCTTGTCTTCTGCGGCAAGCTAGAGAGAAATGCGGGGTAATATAGTTGTGGCGCGGAAGGTGCATCGTTGGAGTGGAAAGCAATCGACGGAACCTTGCCATTAACTGATTGGGAGTCGTGGCAGTCCCGGAGGAGGGTAAATGCAGGTGCGCCATCTTGAGGCGAGCCATTGACCTCAACGTGCCGCATCCTTGTTCGGGTTCTGTCTTTGTCCCAAGAGTTTCGCTCCGCCCATGATCTCACATGACGCCCAGTTTGCCGGTGAAGGCCGGTATCAAATGTGTGCCTTTGAGATTTGCGATCATCGAATTAAGAAAGTGTCCTTCCGGTGAATGCTCCCGGTGTTAGGCCGAGGCAATGTTTGCCCTCAGGGTGCACCCAGGGAAGCGGTGACCGCTGGAAAGGACAACAGCGACGTCGAGGAAGCTGACCCACACATACTTGCTCGACAATTGCCCCTCGCTTCACTTGCCGACGTTCACTCACCACGTCCAACTAGAGCACCGAAAGCGATGCCCAAGTCGGAAGATCCCAAGGAGAAGCGTGCCAGAGCTCAGGCAGTGGTCAGCCCTCCTCTGGTCCAGTTTGAAATCTCTCCGTTGATATAGATTTGGTTCTCCTTCCAGCACGAGGAATACGAGAAGCTCGAAAAGTTCCACGTGGAGCGTCGCAGAATCACCTTGATCGACGGCGACCATGATTGTGAGGGTGGTTACGGCATCATCCGACAAGCCGAGCTGCATCACTCCGCCTATATCCCAACTTGGCTAGCCTCACGCCAATATGGTCCACCACAGTTAGTGGCCGTCAAACAGATCAAAGTGTCGGCAGTATCCAACGTGCTGAGAGCGAAAAGAGTAGGGCTGGCACCTGGTAGTACTTACGGCATCTGACGTTGAACTACCCCTTAGGCGTTCACGAGGGAAGTGTTGGTTTGGTCCAGTCTGGACACCCACCCGGGGATCGCCAAGTTTCTCGGGTTTTATGCCGATTTCCGGCGAGCGGAAGCATGGCTTCTCTCTCCATGGGAGCCCAATGGGAATGTAAATGAATTCATTCACGCGCACAACCTGGAAGTTCCAGAAAAGCTGTCACTGGTGCGTCGGGCAAAGAGCGCCGCATCTGTTACATCGCCTTGTTGATCCCTTCTCTTAGGTCTACGACACCGTCGACGCGTTGGC
>WSTX01008010.1:0-24810 GCA_019633405.1 Tulasnella sp. 408
GACGTGCTCTGGGAACCCCGAGAGGAATCAATCGGAAATCCTCTCGTGGAGGCGTTTGGAAGGAAAAAGAAACGAAGGCCTTACCGTATCCAACAGACATAGTCGAGACTACTTTCAGACCGGGTCCGGCTATCAAAAGAATTCTTTAGCTTGTGAGGTAGGGAAAGGTCGCGGGGCCTCAACCCGCTCACCCTTGGAAAGAAGCTCTTCATCCACTTTATCGCTGAGAGTAACTAAAACTCCTTCGCACCCTGAGACATTTTCGAGAAGCCAGTCTCGATCGGCTGTACGATCCTCTGGCCAGATGACAATCTGAAAGGTATTGTAGGCGATAAGTAGCTGCTGAGAGGAGCTAGAAAGTAAAGAGGCTGGGAAAAATTAATCTACTCGCTTCATAATCTTTCAACTTTCCCCCAATCAAAGCCATGGCATCTGTGCCTAAGTTTCTGCTGATAAGTACTTTGGACATTGCGCTTGAGGTGGTGGTTGCAGGTGCAAAGAGAAATCCTACTACACGCCAAATACGACCATACGGTACCAACGATTTCTTGCGCAACTCTGCCTCCCACTGATCTTGTGTTCACCAAGATAGCACAGTTGACTAATGCCCCGCTCGAAGTCCCAATTTGATCGGTCATCTAAGCAAATGCTTAGGAATGAGGCATGCTGGTCAAGTTCCTAATGTAATATGCTCTCACTGTCGAGCTCGCTCCTCCGGTCCGGTCGGCCCGGTCGCCGCCTCTAACTTACACTGGACGTAGACACAGCGCGGATACCAGAGGATGGAACGAGAAAAGATACTGTCGATCAGCCAGAAGGTCAGAGTTGATACTGAAGAGGCGGGGGGGCAAACCACCCCCATGCCAAGCACTGCGTCACGAGACGTAGAGAGACAGCTTGATGAGCTGAGACATAGGATAGACTACGAAGCAGATGAAAAAGGATGATATTCAAGCGGACAAGTTTGCTTGACACTCGATTCCAGCGGGAGGAGAGCGAGAGTCTTTGGACCTGGCGGGAAGATAAACCGAGGCTCAGGTGCAGAGGATGAGTCGACGAGTCGACCAAATTGTGGGTGGAGGTCAAGCCTGGACAGACGGATTTCTAACCGTTTGAGGTAGTTAATTGAAGAAGAGCAGCTGCCACTTCAAAAACTCGCCGCTGAACCAAAGGCTGAGGATTGCAAACGCCGCGCTTTTCATAAGACAGCCACATGAAAGGTCTGATTGGGTCTTGTAGGTTGGAGACCGAAGTTGAACGCCTGAGCAACCGTTTGAACCACCCATCTTGACCCCCACCAACGAACTATCAATGGTGTTAAAATTCTTATGTGTACATGATACCTTGCTTATGAAGCACCACAGCCTTGTCCAGTTGTTGTCATTTGTTCTACTGTCCGGTCCGAGTGCCGCCGTAGGACTGTGAGTGCGCTCAAAGATCTAGATTTTAACTAAGTATCCACACCGACTATATATTATATAAGGTATAAACCGAGCGAATAAGGAAAGATGTCTAAGCGAAAAATGGACTGTATAAGCTAGCACAAAGGTAAGAGTGGGCACGCGGAGGCGTTTAGAGACCGGGTGAACTGTTCGATGATCAAAGGGAAAGAAAAGGTCCGACATATCCAAGGCCAAAGAAGCCATCAAAAGAGAGGGAGATTATGTGTAGGCTTATATATAGGGTGCTTGCTAATGGTGCTGCTAGAAGGTGTCTAGTAGATGTTGGCGCGAATGGCTCGCTTGGCCGAAGATCGCTTGGCTCGAGCATGAAGATTGTCCGATTTGGAGGATCTGGTATTATGGGAATCCTGGACGCAAGAAGCGCCATCGAGGGACTTGACCCATCCTTTGCGGCAAGAGTCTGAAGGAGCAACACGTATTAGGAGTCCAGGCTCAAGTAAGGCGATAAGGGAACGCCAGCCGAACGCCTACCGATCGCACAAGACTTCTTAACACAACGAGTGACGCTGACTCCCTGGATAGCGGTACAATCCGTTCCGGTACCTTGACCATCGAGATCAATGCAGCCGCCGCAGGACTCTGGATTGCTCTGGGTGTCAATGCAGTCGAAGCCACCACGACCGGAGTAGCGAGGGCAGGCCTCGAAGCCGTTGGAGCACTGCACGTCTCGCCTCTTGCGAGTGACAGGTGAGCCCTGGGGTCCACCAGGAGTGGTGCTTGCTGAAACCGCGAGAGATTGAATTTAGATGCAGGAGCGCCGACTTCAATCAAGTCCTACTTACGGCAAACATTTCCAGACATGTCGCAGCTCGTCGTGTACTTTGGCAAGCTGCCTTGGGAGTTCGTGCAGTAAGTGCTTGAACTGGAGTCAACAGGACCGTATTTCTTCGAGTTTGAACACTGCTTGCAAGACTTGCTTCCGGTCGTATCGGAGTACCAGCCAGCGCAGCAATTGCAGCAGCTCTTGGCACCGGAGCTGTTCAATGGTAAGCGTCGGCTATTAGGACGAGGAAAAAGGAGCCTACTTACACGTTGCTGAATTTGCCAGGGGGACATTCTTGGCACATAGAGCCGACAGCTGGGTTGAACTTTCCGGGTGAGCACTTCTGACAGCTTTTGAGATCTGACGCGCTTTCTTGGCCTGCAGGGCAACTCATGCAGATGGTTCCTCCCGTGGAGTACGTCCCGTCGCCGCATGCTACGCACTGAGTCCTGTCACTGTTGTTTGTCTGGCCTGCTGGACAGGCTGTACAGGCGTTCGAATTGCTTTCTGCGTATTTTGGTCAGGTCAGCAGTCTCGAGGATGTTACGGGGGACGACGGAACGGCTGTACTGACTAGTACTAATACTACCGGAGGGGCAGGTCGTGCAGACTCCTTTATTGATCAGGTAACTGCCAGCTGGGCAGGAGGCAGACCAAGCCGATTGAACGAGGAGGGCGGCAAGAACGACGGCAGGTAGACAGATGAGCATCGTCGAGGGATTTGAAAGTGGGAGTGGCTGGTCAGAAAAGGTGGTCGGTGAGGCTTTCAAGAGAATAAAGGAGCAAGGGAGCAATCCAGAGGTGTGAAAGACAGTGAAAGGAGCCGAGGGAGCGAGTGGGTTGACGGTAAAGCAGAGGCGTTGGGGATGGAGAAAGCGTCGTCATCCATAGTTCTCCCCGGGCCTTTATGTATGGCGGATCCTTTGCGGCACTTTCTACCCTGAATGCGCAGCAAAAGGTCATGATTTATTTATGGATTTTTAGAGTGATGTGGACACCGGGGTGACCTTAGCGAGAGTGCCGCCCTGCCGTGCAGTGCACCTATATATGGAATTCAGCCCGTTTCTTGTTTGGCAAGACCGCTTCGGGGATTTTAGTAGGCGGCTATCCAACTTGAGTATAGGCTGCACACTATAGCTGTGGTGAAGCTAGTGAGCAAGGTCGGAGTGGGTATTTAGAGAGGGCGACGTCTGAGGATCTGAGTCTGCTCGTGATCAGAAGTAATCATTCCATGGAGTGCAATCACCCTTGATCGAGGGCTGACGGTGGAAGTTGCCCATGGGCCGCCAGAGAGCCCATGTGCCATTCGACCCTGGGGAAAACAGGAGGATCGTTCTGTCCTTTTGGCTGTCTTAATGATTAGAAATACTCGCCTCAAACCATCGAATAATCGGATAATAGAGCCTTGATCATTGGCGAACGGTACGGCCTCACTTTAAATGTTAAATATGAATAAGCTCGAGAGCTGCGGACGAACTAAATTTAGTCCGGGTATGAGTTACTCGGTCAAGGGGCTTGGGGCCGTCGGTATGAGCCCCAGCAAGTGATGGTACCCGAACCTTCGCTGAGCAACCGGGTCAATGCCGCTGTGCTCATTTTTGAAGACAATTTCCGCAAGCCAGATGCGAGGCAGACGCCGGATGGCTGTAAGCATACGTCCCAAGCAAGAACATGATCGGTTTAAGCTATGCTTGAATTATCTTCCAAAGGCGGCCGGGCCGGATAAACGATTGCTCCTTGATGCACTGGCGCTCAGGGTGGGTAAACCCCGCCCCACCCATGACTGGAGTAGGAGGGCCTCGCTTGACACTCTTTGCGCCCTACCCAAAGTTAACATCATCCAAGCACTTAATAAGTCCGGGGGGTCAACGACCTTAGAAGGCGGTGTAATGACGATCGGGGTCTGCATCAACGAATGAACTGCTGGTTTTTTTCGTGTGACTCTTCTAATCTCTCCCAACTCCACCTACTTCAAGAGTAAAGGAATACTTTTCGGGAGTGATCACCTACCTTTCCCGGCAGGTGGGGCGAGGTCGACGCGATTTCCAGAGTGATAACACTTCTGCAAACCAATTGCAAGCGGTATTTGGTGTACTAGTTGAGTACTGATCTCGTTCTAAGCTCGTATTTTTAGCTGAATGGGGAAGCTTTGAAGACGGCAAATGTTGCATCTCGCGTCTCGCCAGGAGAGCCACGTTGTCATAGACAGCAAAGCAAGTGAGAAGAGTGGTGGAAGGGGAGAAAGCAGATGGGACAAGAGCGAAGACTTAAACTTCCTTCCTTTTAGTATTGTGGCGTGGCAAGGGGTCGCGATCGACAGATGACGAACAAGCCGCTGGGCAACGTGCGCCCGGAAAAGGAACGTACACGTGCCTAGTCTCTCAGAGCCTAATGAAGCCACCGCCTACCATACCCTGCCACCACGCTCACCGTTGCAATTCGTTCAAGAACTCAGGTGTTAATGAGCGCCAGGTGTCTCGCGAGCGGGCTCATTGCACAACGGTGGCACGAGATCAGAACACCTGGTGCCCGACGGTCAAACGCCCGCGCCATAAGCGAAGCTACCAAGCCCGCCATGAAGTCGTCTCAAAGGCATTGTCAGGGAATGTGGCTGGCGAGAACGGCGCCACAAGCCAGACCCCAATGTCCTACCGCAAGCCACGTGACGTGTGACAGGCCGTTCCTGACATCACGCTAGTTATGATGGCTGTCGGTCCAACGGCAGCGGTTCTAGAAACGGGTGCATCCCCGTCGAATACGTGAATATTGTCTAGTGTAGACCATGCAACCCAGTCAAGCACAACAACGCCTGTTGACAAGGGAGAGATCATCTTATACGGCTGCATGAGCTGCAGCGAACTTGGTGCAGAGAAAGTCCAGTATGCGGGAACGGACCCAAGCCTCCAAGTAGCCTTCTTCATTCACCAAGGCGGTCGACAACTCGCTGTGCGGATCGGTTTTCGAACTGCACAGCGGGATTTGGAACGGTCCTCAGGACGCCCGGGCGAGCGGTGTTCATCACGTCGAAGATTCTCCTCAACACCCCTAGCCTCACTTGACCAGGTGTAGAGCGCAGAGAGATGGAAAGACGGCCGTTGATTTTAGAACTACCGCCAAAATTAATTAGAACTCCATGGCAGCCCAAGACATGGTTGGAAAGCCATGCATACTCAGCTGTACGATCCTCGGGCTAGATTGCAATAAAAAAAGGGTCGTTGGGCGCTCACCAGAACCAGCGACTAACGAGTGGAATGCTAGCGCCGGCGGGATTGGTCCAGTCGCTCTATAATCTTTCTGCTTCTCCACGATCAATGGCATGGGGCCAACGTTCCGGCGTCGGCCAACAAGTACTTCGCGCATTGCGCTTGAGCACTTCGTGACAAGATGCCCGCACTACAAGCGGCAAATCGGGGCTAGTTGTGGCTAGCAAAGGAATGCATCACACGTCTGTAACGACGATCAAAAGACCCAGGATTCTAAATAAGTGTCAAGATCTACTCTATATCGCATAAGGTATACAAAAATGAGCGACGAAGAAAGTATGTCTAACGCGCGATAGGATTCCTCAAACCAACCAACCAAGAAACGGAAGCAAACAGCGAACAGTCGAGGGATCGGGTGAACCGTCGACTGATCAGGCGAAAAGGAACGAAAAGGTCCAAATTATCCCAGGACAGCGAGTCCGTCATTGAGAAAAGGGTGCTAATACGGAGGCGAATAGCCACACAAGGAGTGGGGTGGCAGTCATCGTCCGACAACGTCTTAGAAGATGTTGTGGCGGATGGCACGCTGGCCCGAAGATCGCTTCGCCTTCTTGGCGTCTTGAGCATGAAGACCGTCCAATGCGGCAAAGCCAGTGGCGCGAGAAGCCAAGACGCACGCGGAGCCGTCGAGAGACTTGACCCATCCCTTGCGGCAAGAGTCTGAAGAAGTGACAAGAATCAGTATTATAAGTGGACGGCTCGAGACAGCTCACCAGCCCAATACTCACCGATGACGCAAGAACCCCTCACGCAACGAGTGGCGCTGGTGCCATGGATAGCATTGCAATCCGTGCCGGAACCAGAACCGTCAAGACCGACGCAGCCGCCACAGACTTCGGGATCGTTCTCGATATCGACGCAATCAAAGCCACCGCGTCCGGAGTAACGAGGGCACGAGATGAAGCCGTCGTTGCAGGCCATATCTCTCTTGCGGGTGATAGGTGTGCTCACTGGCCCGCCCGGGGTGGTGGCCGCTGAAACCCGCGAAAACTGCCATTAGAGACTGAAATTTCGACTGGGGCCAAGTCTCACTTACGGCAAGCGTTGTTTGCTGGCTGGCTGCAGCTCGTCGCGTAGCTGCCATACAGACCTATGTTGTTGGTGCATTGATTGGGTGAAGTGGCACCAACGGGGCCATAAAACATGTACGGGCCAGAAAGGTCTCTGCACCTGCTGCACGCCGTACTTCCCGGCGAGGTAGAGTAGTAGCCAGCGCAGCAATCACAACAACCCTTGGCTCCTTGGCTGTTCGATCGCATGATTCGGTCATGAGAAAGAGGAAAATGCTGCTGATGGAGCGGACTTACACATTGTTGAACTTGCCAGCTGGACAATTCTGGCATACGCTCCCTGCGGTTGGGTTGTATTTTCCAGGCGTGCACTTGTCGCAGCCAGTGTTATTTGGCTTGACTTGTTGGCCAGCTGGGCAGAGCATGCAGGGAGTTCCTCCCGGGGAGTACGTATTGCCAGGGCAGGGCGTGCAGCCGGTATGAGTGGGGTTGCTTGTGTTGCCGGCGGGACAGTTCGTGCAACCAGTTCCTTGCCCGGAGTACGTCCCGTCGGCGCAAGGGACGCATCCAGTATGGTCACTGTTGTTACCCTGACCAGCGGGACACTTGAGGCATGCGTACGCGACGCTCTGGAATGCTGTGAATTCAATCAGGTCAGCGGAACAGATTGATCTCGCAGGATCATGAGGTGATACTGACTTGTGTATTGACCGGCGGGACAGACTGTGCATGTGTAACCAGTGATAGTGCCGCCGGGGTTTTTAACCAGATACTTGCCAGCTGGGCAAGAGCTGTCGGCAGCCAAAGCCGACTGGGCAAGAAGGGCCGCGAGAACGATGGCTGGTGCACGGAAGAGCATCGCAGAGGGAGTTAAAGATGGGATGTGTGGGCCAGAGGGGGTGTTGGCGAGGCTTTAAAAAGAGCGACGAGGTCAGGGAACGACGAAGAGGAGGTGAAGAACAGTGAAAGCGGTCGAGGGAACTTGGGAGGAGCTGACAGCAAAGCAGAACCGTTGAGGGGGAGAAAACCTCAGATTCGGGTGCCTTTATGTATCACCGCTCATTTGCGTCCCTTACTGCCTGTGGTAGCGAAGCACAAGATCGATATTCGTGCTTCGTCGGTGGACTTTCAAAGCTGTTGTGGGCGAATGGAAGCTGACCCTAACGCGGGAGCTATGCCAAGAACGCGGGATCAACGTGACCCTGTCGCTCGAGCCCGGCGGCCGATCCAAGCGAGTTATTTGGGACCATCACCACTCTTGCGAGCTCAAACCACCCACAAGAGCTCCCAATAACTAGAGAAAATGGGCAGTAGTGAAGTAGATAAGCGAGGTCCAGGGGGCACGATGCGGTTGAACGACTTCCGCCGGACAAAATGACGGGAAGCGTTGCGATTAGGCCGCCAGGCACTAGGATCGCCTTCTTCACATCCCAAGACACGGGAGTAATTCGAAGCATGACGTCTTTTCTTGGCACCTTAGCCGCCCACGAACTATGAGCGATCCCACTCGAAAGCAGCCGCAGAATGGCTCAGCAAAGAGCTATAAACACCGCAACATCGAACAGCGCTAGCGGTGAAAGATAAAGCTTTACTTGAAGGTGATATTTTAAGATAAGCCTGGGCGCTTACGGGCTAGCTAAATTTAGCATCGATAGTGCTTCGACTTCGGCCCCACAATGAATGCATGGGATGGTCGCCCAAGTGCCAGCAAACAGTTGCTTCGAGCGTTGCTCTTGAGCTGTGCGTTGTGAGGTGCCCTCGTCTCAAGCGGCAGATCGGGCCGGTCAAACTCAGGAAAACCTTGCGTCGCCCGCCGAGAAGAATGATGAGAGACCCAGACCCGAAGAAACAATCTAAATCAAACGATGCGTATTGCATAGAGCGACGAAGAAAGACGTCTAAGCGCGGGAAGGTTCCTTCAAGCCAAGAGCGAGCACTCCGGGGATCAGGTGGACGGTCGATTGATCAGACGAAAACAAAAACATCCGGAATATCGCAGGACAGCGAGTTGACAAATAAATCAAAGGAGCTTATATAGTGCGGAATATATAGGGAGTGGTATAACAGTATTGATGGACGGCGTCTAGGGCTCAGTGTGGCGAACGGCACGCTTGGCGGAAGATTGCGTCAGCTTGTTAAACTCGGTGTCTTCAGCAAGACCGCCCGATCCGGAAGAGACGCAGGAGGCGCCATCGACAGACTTGACATAGCCCTTACCGCTGTTATCGTGTGACTCTTCTGATCTCTCCCGACTCCACCTACTTCAACAGTAAAAGGAATCCTCTTCGGGAGTGGGTACCTAACTTTTCAGGAAGGTGAGGCGCGGTCAACGCGATTTCCAAAGTGAAAACACTTCTGCAAACCAATTACAAGCGGTGTTTGGTGCACTAGTTGGACCCTGATCTCCTTTTAAGCTCATACTTTTTTTAGCTGAATGGGAAAGCTATGAAGGCGGAAAATCTTTGCGTCTCGCCAGGAGAGCCACATTGTCATAGGCAGCGAAGCAAGTGAGAAGAGTGGTGGAAGGGGAGCAATCAGATGGAACAAGAGCGAAGCTTTCTTCCTTCCGCCCTTTTAATATTGTGGCGTGACAGGGGGTCACGATCGACGGATGGCGAACAAGCCGCCGGTCGACGAGCGCCCGCAATAGGAACGTGTCGTCCCTGGTCCCTCGGAGCTTAATGAAGCCACTATACCCTACCACCACGCTCAGCTTGCTATCCGTTCAAGAGGTCAGATATTGCTGAGCGTTAGGTGTTTCGGGAGCAGGTCCATTGCATTATGGCAAGAGACCAGAACATCTGTTGCCCAACCGTAGGAGTAAACGCCCGCGTCTGAAGCGAAGCTTCCAAGCCCGCCATGAAGTCGTTCCCAAGGGGTTGTCAGGGAATGTGGCTGGCGAGAACGGCGCCCAAGCTAGACCCCATGTCGGACCGCAAGCCACGTGACGTGTGACAGGGCGTCACGCTAGTTATGATCCTCATGCCTACGAACCTAGGACCTTTTACCTTACCTAGAGCGACTTCGCCTCGAAGAGAGCTCAAGTCCTGTAAACATCTGGTATAGCGTGTGCCTACCCGTTGCATTGCGAGGCATTAGATGGCTGTCGCTCCAAATGCAGCGGTTTGAGAAACGGGTCGTTGAATATGTGAATATTGTCTAGTGTAGACCATGCAACCTAGTCAAACACAACACCGCCTGTTAATAAGTGAGCTATCATCGTATACGGTTGCATAAGCTGTAGCGATCTTGGTGCAGAGGAAGTCCAGCAGGCAGTACCTAGGATCCAAGTCTTCGAGTTGCCGCCTTCTGCCACCAAGGCGGTGGACAGCTTGCCATGCGAATCGGTTTCTTAGAGAGAGGAACTGCACAGCAGCGTCTGGAATGGTCCTCAGGATGCTCTGGTGGACGGTGTTCGCCACGTCTGAGATTCTCCCCAGCCTTGCTCGCTTCGCTTGACCAGGTGTAGAGCACGCAGAGATGGGAGAGGCGACCGTTGAATTTGAACCACCCCCAAAGGTAAGTAGAGCTCCATGTCAGCCCGAGACATGGTAGGGAAGCCATGCACAACCCGCTGTGCGGCTCTCAGGCCAGATTGCAATTCGGCAGAAAGAAAGGGTCGGTGGGCGCTCGCTAGCACCGGCGGCTAACTACGCAGTACTGTAACACTGGCAGGATTGGTCCAGTCGCTCTTTCATCCTTCTGCTTCTCCACGATCAACGGCATGGGACTAACGTCCAAGCGTCGGCCAACAAATACTTCGTGCGTTGCCCTTGAGTCGTTTCAAGCGGGAAAGCAGGGCTGGTCGTCGCCAGCAAAGGAATGCATCACACGTGCGTAAAGACGATCAAAAGACCCAGGATTCTAAACCACTATCCAGATCTAGTATATATCGCATAAGGTATACAAAAATGAGCGACGAAGAAAGTATGTCTAAAACGCGATAAGATTCCTCAAACCAACCGAAAACCAAGAAAAGAGCGAGCACTCGAGGGATCTGGTGAGACCGTCGACTGATCAGGCGAAAAACGAAAACAAAAAAGGTCCAGATTATCCCAGGACAGCGAATCCATCAATACGAAAGGCGAAAGGGGGGGAGTGCTAATACGGAGGCGAATAGATATACGGGGGAGTGAGGGAACAGTCATCGTCCGACAACGTCTTAGAAGATGTTGTGGCGGATGGCACGCTTGCCGGAAGACCGCTTCGCCTTCTTGGCGTCCTGAGCATGGAAGCCGTCCGATGCGGGAGAGCCAGTGGCGCGAGAAGCCAAGACGCACTCGGAGCCGTCGAGAGACTTGACCCATCCCTTGCGGCAAGAGTCTGAAGAAGTGACAAGAATCAGTATTTCAAGTCGATCGCGAGAGACGGCAGGCCAGCCAGATACTCACCGATGACGCAAGAACCCTTCACGCAGCTGGTGGCGCTGGTGCCCTGGATAGCAGTGCAATCCTTGCCGGAGCCAGAACCGTCGAGGCCGACGCAGCCGCCGCAAGCCTCGGGATCGTTCTCGGTGTCGACGCAATCGAAGCCACCGCGTCCGGAGTAGCGAGGGCACGAGGTGAAGCCCTTGGTGCATGCCATATTTCTCTTGCGCGTGATGGGTGAACCGACGGGTCCGCCGGGGGTGGTGGCCGCTGAAAACCCGCGAAAGATGAACCATTAGAGACTGAAATTATCGGACTTCGATCGAAGTTCCACTTACGGCAAGCGTTGTTCGCAGGCTGAGTGCAGGACGTCGTGTAAGCTGGCAACGATCCCTGGGTCAGCTTGCAATCACTGCTGTCATCGGAGCCAACGGCGCTGTATCGCCTCGGGGGGTTGTAGCCGGCTGTAGAGCACTGTCTGCAAGAATTGTTTCCGGTACCACTAGCGTACCAGCCAGCGCAGCATTTGCAGCAGGACTTGGCTCCCTGACTGTTCGATCGTGGAAAATGCGGCTATTAGAACGAGAAGGGGAGGACTGTTTGAGGAGCCTACTTACACACTGGTGAATTCTCCAGCAGGACACGACTTGCATCTCCCACCAGCGACGTCGTTGTACTCTCCAGCAGGGCACTTGGTGCAGGCCGTGCGCTGGTTATTTCTCTCTTGACCTGCTGGGCATTGCATGCAAGTCGTTCCTCCCGTGGAGTATGTCTCGCCCGTGCAGTTAGTGCATCCAGTGTTGGTGGGGTTGGGTCCTTGGCCAGCGGGGCAGCCCGAGCAAGAAACGCCTGTCGCGGAGACTTGCCCGGCGGGGCAGGGCGTGCACACGGTATGGGCGGTGTTGACAGTTCCGCCTGTGCAGACGTCACAAGTACCTCCTTCCACAGAGTATTTGCCAGCTGTACAGGTCGAACAACCAGTATGGCCGGAGTTGCTTGTTTGGCCGGCGGGACAGCTGTAGCAGCTGGTCAACGTGTTCATGCCCGGGCCCGCTGTAAATGTTTAATCGGGTCAGCGAATGGGATGGGTGTCGCAGCAGGATGAAGTAGTACTGACGTGTGTATTGACCATCGGGACAAGTTGTGCATGTGTAGTTGGGGCCGATCTGGTTTTTCTTCAGGTACTTGCCAGCTGGGCAGGAGGTGTCGGCCAGAGCCGACTGGGCGAGGAGGGCCGCGAGAACGACGACGGGTGCACGGAAGAGCATCGCAGAGGGAGTCAAAGAGGGGATGATATGGTAAGAGGGAGTGTTGACGAGGCTTTAAAAAGAGCGACGAAGGAGGGAACGACGAGAACGACGTGAAGGACAGTGAAAGCGGTCGAGGGAACTCGGGGGGGAGCTGACAGCAAAGCAGAACCGCTGAGGAAGAGAAAACCGCGTTCTTCGGGTGCCTTTATGTATCACGGCTCATTTGCGGCCCTTCGTACCTGACAGCGCAGCACGCGGTCGGGATTCGCGGGATTCGTCGGTGGATTTTCAAACTCTGTTGTGGACGCATTCGGCTTGACCCTACCGCGGGAACTATGCCAACAACCCGCGAGTAACGTTGCCCTGCCCCACAGTCGATCAAATCGAGTTTGTTTTTTTTTTTTTTTTGGTTCCTCACCCCTCTTGCAAACTCTAAGCACCCATAAGAGCTCCCACTGAGTAGAGAAAATGGCCAGCACTTGAGAGAGGCCGGAGGGAGGGTGCCGCTGAGCGACTTGCGCGGGGCACCGCAAGGACAAATTGACGGGAAGGGTTGTGGTGAGGCCGCCAGGCACCAGGATCGCCTTTTCACAATCACCAAGACACGGGAAAAACATCGAAGCGTGACGGCTTTTCTTGGCACCTTCGCTGCCTACGAGCTATGATCGATACCACTCGAAAGCGGGCACAAAATTCATGGCTCAGCAAAGAGTTATAAACACCACGGCGTCAAACAGCGGTGAAAGATGAAGCTTCACTTGAAGGTGATATTCAAGATAAGCCCGGGCGCTTACGGGCTAGCCAAATTTAGCGTCGATCCTTCTTCGACTTCGGCACTATCAATGGCGTGGGATGGTCGCCCAAGTGCCAGCAAACGATTAGTTCGAGCTGCGGGAAGGTTCCTTCAAGGCGAGAGCGAGCAAAACATCCGAAATATGCCAGGAGAGCGAATCCATCCATACATAAAAGGGGGCCGATACGCTGAGGAATATATAGGGAGTGGTAAAACAGGTGCAATTGATGGACGGCGTCTAGGACATAGTCCGGCGAACGGCACGCTTGGCGGAAGATCGATTCGGCTTGGTAGCCTTGGTGTCTTGAGCACGAAGACTGTCCGATCCGGGAAGAGACGCACGAAGCGCCATCGATATGTAGACTTGGCATAGCCCATGCGGCAAGAGTCTGAAGAAGCGACAAAAAGTCACTATCTTGGGTGGACGGCGAGAGACCAACGAATGCGATATATTAGTGTGGAAGGATGAGCCTGTCCTACTGACGGTGCACGTGTGTGGAAACCATCGAGACAAGTGACGCACCGGTAGCCACCACCGGTTGTCTTCCTGTAAGTGCCAGCTGGGCAGGAAGTAGATACAGAGACCTAAACGAGAAGGGCCGCAACGACGAAGACGGGCGCATGGAAGAACATCTTGGAGGGTACCGAAGATCGGAGTGGCTGTTGAGAGGAAGCTGCTTAGACTTCCATAGAGCCGAGCAGTCAATGACCGACACGGACGGCGTGAAGGACAGTGGAAACGGTCGAGGGCGAACCCCAGAGTTGACAGGCAAAGCAGAGCCGCTGAGGGAGGGGGGAAAAACGTCGTTCCCTGCGCCTTTTTGTATCACGGCTCACTTGCAGCCCATGCAGCGTATCCATTTATTGCTGGACTAGCAAACTGTTGTGGAAGTAGTAGGGGTGCCTCGACTGCGGGGACCATGTCAACGAGGCGGGAGCAAATTCAACACCATCCCCTCAACAGCGGACGCAGAATGGCTCACTCAGCAAAGACTTATACAGGCCGCAGCACGCGTCGGTCAGCGATGAAAGATGCAGCTTCGCTTTAAAGGTGATAGTTCAAGGTAATTCTGGCCGCTTATGGTGAAGCCAACTCGCTCGATAGTACCCCTACTTCTCCTCGATCAATGACCTGGGACCAACGTCCAAGTGTCGGCTGGTGATTATCTAGCGAGCTGCGATTGAGCTGTACGTTGTAAGCGTCCCCCATTCCAAGTGGCGGATCGGGGGGAGGTCGTAGCCCCGAAAAGAATGCACGGCCTGTCCAGACGAAAAATAAAAAAACGAACGATCTGGATTCTAAAAGACAATCCATATCGACTAGGGTATACAAAATGGGCGATGAAGAAAAAGGTCCAAACGCAAAAGGTCCCTTACGGTAGCAAGAAAGGCAAGAGCGAGCAACTCGGGGGAAAACAAGTCTATTGATCAAGCGAAAACAACAACATCCAAAACATCCCAGGACAGCGAGTCCATCAATACAAAAAGGAAGGCTAACACGACGGGGGGAATATGTAAGGCGGGTGGTATAACAGTATTGACGGGATGGGGGCGCGTTTAGAACATGGTGTGGCGAACGGCGCGCTTGGCGGAAGAGCGCTTGTTGGAGTGGCTGCCTTGAGCGTGAAGCTCGTCCGATCCGGAGGGGACGCACGAGGTGCCGTCGATGGACTTGGCGAAGCCCTTGCGGCAAGAGTCTGAAGGAAGTGACACAAAAAAGAAGTCAGCACGTCAAGCGGACGGGAAGGGACAGCGCGCCCAGCCAGATGTACTCACCGACGACGCAAGAGCCCTTGACGCAGCGAGTGGCGCTGACGCCCTCGGCGGCAGTGCAGTCCGTTCCGGCACCTTCACCGTCGGCGCCGACGCAGCCGCCGCAGGATTCGGAATCGCTCTGGGTGTCGACGCAGTCGGAGCCACCGGTGCCGGTCAGACGAGGGCAGGAGGTGAAGCCGCTGGGGCAGATCGTGTTGCGCTTCTTGCTGGCGATGGGAGAGCCGACGGGTCCACCGGGAGTGGTGGGCGCTGGAAAAGCCCGCAAGAGATCGTGGTTAGGTGCCAGAACGTTCGACTCCGAAGGAGGTCCCACTTACGGCAAGTCTTTCCGCTCATGTCGCAGGAGTTCGTGTAGTTTGGCAAGCCGTTCTGGTACTTCTTGCAGTCATCGCAGGAATTGGAGCCGACAGCACTATACTTGTCGCTGTTCTTGCACTGCTTGCACTCCTTGTTTCCGCGACCATCTGCGTACCAGCCAGCGCAGCACTTGCAGCAATCCGTGGATCCCTCGCTATTCCGAATCATCAGAAACGAGGAACGATGGGGCCGTTCAGGGAGTTCTGCTTACACGCTAGTGAACTCGCCGGAGGGGCATTTCGCGCATCTGCCACCAGGAGTTGGGTTGTATTCGCCCTTCTCGCACTTGTCGCAGCCTTTGTGGTCGGGCCTGACCTCTTGGCCGGCTGGGCAGTACACGCAGGCACCTCCTTCGATGGACCATTTCTGACCAGGGCACCAGTCGCAGTCGGTATTACCGACATTGTTCGTCTTGCCGGCGGGACACTTGGAGCAGCTGCTCAATCCGTTCGTGCCCCCTGTGGTTATAATCAGGTCAGCGAATCGGACGGATTTTGGACGAGGATAAGGCTGTACTGACGTTTGTATTGACCCTGGGGACAAGGGGTGCACTTATAGCCAGGAGCAGTACCAGGGGTGAGCTGCTTGTACTTGCCAGGTGGGCAGTAGGTAGCCAAAGCCGACTGGGCGAGAAGGGCCGTAAGGACGACGACGGGGGCGGCACGGAAGAGCATCGCAGAGGGAGTTGGAGATAGGGTGGGTTGGAAAAAAAGAAGTTTTGTTGACGAGGCTTTAAAGAGCGACGAGGTGGGGGAACGACGCAAAGGACGTAAAAGACAGTGAACTAGAGGGAGCTTGAGAGTCGAAAGCAAAGTAGAACCACTGAGAGAGGGAGAAAACTTCGTTGCCTGTGTCTTTATGTACCACGTCCCTTGCGGCGCTTGCCAGCTCAGCAATTTGTCGGTGCACCCACAAACAAACTGTTGTGGACAGGGTGGGGTTGACTCTCACGCGGGAGCCATGCCAACAACGCCCGAACAACTTAAACACTGCCGCCCGAACCATGCGCGGCTTATCCGGCGGCTTTCTCCAAGCCGTCGTCACTCTGCAAACTTCAGGCGTCCGTACCCGCTCGAACTGAGCGGAAAAAACGGCCAGCAGTGAAGTACATGAGGGGAGGTTCGGGGCGCGATCCGAGTGAACGACTTGCGGGGGGAATCCACAAGGAGCAATGGAGGGGGAACGTTTGTCTGGGCCTCCAGGGTCCATGATCGCTCCTTCACAATGACTAGTCATGGGAAAAAATGGAACCACAACACCCCTTCTTGGCACTCCCAAGCCGCCCAAGAGCGATAACCCGATATCGCTCCAAAGCGGGCGCAGAATGGCTCAGCAATGAACGATAAGGCCGCAATCGGTCAGCGGTGAATGCTAAAGCTTCACTTAGAGGTGACAGTTCACCGTAACCCCGGGCGCTTACGGTCTAGCCAAATTTAACGTCGGGATTACCGATCCCCGACTCCGCGGTACCTGACTGCGCGGAGAATCGCGAGACACACCCTGGCCCACGCTCGAAACGGAATCAATCATCTCAGCGGAAGTTACCCAAGCGAGCGCTGGTGCCTCGTCTATCACCGAACAACCTCAATAATGCCGTTGCGCCCCCGCCGATGCCGAGAGCGACCAAGCACAACGACCGCCGGGTGGCGCGAAGAGACTTCAAAAACGCAAGAGCAGGATCGCCTCGAGGCTAATTGCCAAAATGTGTGAAGCGGCAGGCCAGACCGAGCTTACTCGTTGATGCGCTGGCAGGCACAGTTCGGAGATCACCGCGGCGGCCGCTTCCCCGCTCAGATCACCACGTGGCGTAAAAAAAGGCACTTGAGGTTTCTTGAGGCTTGACTTGTACGCAACATAGACGTCGGCCCGACATCAAGCCTCGTCGATAGCCAATTATCTTGAAGAGCCATGCGAAGCCAAGCCTTGGTGGTGGCGAGTGGTGTCTTATCTCCGGCAGCGACGTGCCGAGCTTGGCAAAACTAAGCGGACAGCTGGATGTGGAAGCGGCGAGGAATTCGTTGAGACTTGAACAAGACGAAATCCACCGTGATGAGCCGCGAATATATATGAGAGTACGCTCCTCAGCAAGAAGTACTCTGGCGCCATCGGACCCTGACCTCTCGCTCACGCTTTATCTCTGGCGTAGCAGTATCGCTTCCGAAACGCGAAGTGTTCTCACCCCTCGACCTGCCACACCCCTCCTTTCAACATTACCGTGGTTTGCATATGTAGTGTTTTCCCAACCAAAAATCGCGTTGCCCGGCTCACCTGCCTAATGGAGTAGGAGGCTCCCTGCCTTCCCGAGGAGGGGCTCCTTGCCCTTGTTGAGAGAGGTAGAACCGTGCGACGTGATTTTTGGGAGTGAAAAGGGTGGCACAGACGATTCTAAACTCCGAGAGCAGTCACGCTTTCTGGGCTTATAGAGCGGGGATCCACCTGTGTGCGCAGGCTGCTTTGTGACTTTGATGGCGCGGCCAAAGGTTGAAGCTTGAGTCTAAGCAATGACATTCACCAACTGTTGGGACCTTATCTTGGTTAACTGAGTCGGATATCATGGGACTTTGCCGCTCGCTTGAAGAGTCTGGGCAGCTGCGTGGCTGTCAAGTTGTGGACAACCGTCCAACCAGAGCGCCTACCTATTCAAAAGGCCGTGAGCCAAAGTGTCTTATTATTAGATATTCTGGACAGACAGACGTACGAAATGACTTCTTAATGCAAACCTGATCGGACCTTGGGCAAGGCATGCTCGTGGACTGAAGGCGCGTGGAGGTCGATCGACGGACAGCGAAGCAAGCGAGGAGAGTTGCAAGAGGGGGGGGAAGGAACCGAACCAGAAGAAAACTGAAGATCGCCCGCACGGCTGTTTTAATCTCTCCTGGCATGGGAGCTAAAGGACGGGTCATCAGCTGCAAATGCCAGCTAAGAAAAGAACACACGTCCAAAATAGGAACCCCGTGCCTGGTCCCTCGCCGGACCCAAAAGATAGCAAGCCACCCCCCGTCTATGTATAGCAACGATGCCCGGGGCCCCCTCGGCCCTGCCTCTGCTCTTCACATCTAAGAACCGCCGATCGAGAGCAAATCACCAAACTTCAAGTGGTCCGCCAGCAGCTCCAGAGCATCGCAGACGACCGGGAACGACCAGCTTTCAGTGGGACGGACATTGCATCCGATGCCCGCGGGTATCCGAATAAGCACGAAGCGCTTTGAAATGGTGGGACTGCCACGACTACAAACCCTTTGGTCAAATTCCCAAGGAAATATACTATCTGGGGTTTGTAGTACTAGATGCTGAGCTAAGGTCGAGTTAAACGTCGGTCCCGCGAGGCACACCCAAGCTTTTCGCACCACGCTGGACGCGCGCAGCCCTGTTCCTGGCCAACCGTTGTCCGCTCAAAACACAGTCGATTCACCCTTGCCAGCTGGCATGCCCAAAGGCCACTAGCGCCTGTACCGCTATACCCAATTCGAACGGGATGAAGTCGACTTTTTCGGCAGCTCAGTGTCTATGTCTCCTATTATGGGTTAATGAACGACGGGAACGAAGAGTCGACAACGAATGCTTTTTGGCACCTCGGGTTTGTCCTCATCATCAATCGATAATAATGCTACTTGTTCGGACCAGGGTATGGAGCCCCGATGCCTTCCTTCCATATGGCGGACCGGGGCATTTCGGAAAAGTTTACCTGTGAGCCGACTAGCCTCGTTAGAACGCGTGCCTCGGAACTTTGTCAAAACAAAGTTAGAGACTTGGTGGGAGAGTCCCCGAGAGAGCCCCTCTGTTTATGTGCTCCCGAGGCAAGTCCTGTATCTGCACCGAGCTGTACGTTTGGAGCTTCTCTTACTGGAGAAAAGACGAGAGATCATATAAGTATGACATGGGCCGGTCAACCGAAGACGTCGGGAATGGGATGCCCGAGAAGTTGCTGGTCGCTCTCCTCGGCTTCGTGGGGCGAGTGCTGAGGCTTGCTGGTGATCAAACCCGTAGAGCGGTCATCATGGCACTTCGCCCTTCGATAAAAGTCCCCCAGGTCAGCCTTGTCCTTTGATTTGCTTGCACGAGGAACGTCCTCTGCTCTCGGTTATGCACCCGGCCATCGCCACCAGCTGACGAAAAGGTGCTTTTGGTGCTGTTTACCATATCCTATGTCAACTTAGCGACAAAAGAGGTCTAATTGAATAAAGCTTTGAGGAGCCCGGGGAACTTCTGCCGCCGGGTTTTGTGTCGCCTTATCTCTGGTGCCTGCGGACCTCACGTCCAGGGCCGCCTTTCGTGACCCCAACAAACTGGCGTTCTAACCCGGGAGGCGATCGCCGTTCCATTATTGCTGCATCACTGAAGGGGTAATCTGTGGCTGTTTCGACACAGGAAAAAGGTTTGAATAGATAAAGGCACAGGTGGTCGACGGGACCTGTTTTTCCTTCCCCCATAAGTGGCTCTTTTATTTGTTCCCGCCTCTGTCGTCCCCTCTTCGTCGACGAGTCGTTGCCACCTTCACTCCTCTTTAGCTTGCCTTTCCCTCTTCACTCCTTTCGACGTCGCTCTTTTTCTCGCTCCCTGTCCATTCTTTACTTTCCTACTGCGCCCAAACCCGACCCTCGTCATGCTCTTTCGCACCTCCACCGTTATCGCAGTACTGTTTGCTACGGTCGTTTTTGCAGCTCAATGCGATCCCGGTCAGTACAGAGACACCAACGGCTTTTGCGTGGCGTGCCAGGACGGTAGCATCAGTGGTCAGTCACGACTTCATCTTCGATCGCATAGCCCGTCGTGATCACCTCCGCCGCTAAGCTGGGGCCGCTTTTGTTGCAGTGATCACCTCTCCAAACGGCGATTCCCAGTATTCGTGCACCCCGTGCGCCGCAGGCGAAACGTCCGACTCCACCCACACGAGCTGCGTGAAATGCGACCCAGGATATTATAACCCCGTTAGCAGCGGCAGCTGCATCAAGTGCGGGTCTGGAACGTTCAACAACGTGTAAGTGCCCCTACCACCGTCCTCCTCCTCGAGTGCATCGTCGCTAATTAGTTTCCCATGGCTCTCCTTTCATGCGGATTACAGGTCTGGTGCCAAGTCCTGCTGCCAATGCTGCGCCGGTTTCTTCTCAGACACCGAGCGGACGTTGTGCAACAAGTGCCCCGCCGACAGGCCTTATTCCGCTCCTGGTTCTAATCAGAACAGCGACTGCACGTCTACGTACAACTCTGGCGACCCGAATCCAGTGTCGTCCTGCGCCATGGTCGCTAACAACGTCTGCCGTGAGTTGACTTCATCGCCCCCTTCGTCTCTAACCCGAAGCCTTGACTAACTTACATTCGTATGTCCGCCAGCGAACTCCACGAGCTCGGGACCTATCGGTACTGCCATCAGTCGCAAGAAGCGTGACCTGCGCTGCACTCAGGGCTACGATGCTTGTCTTCGTTACTCCGGCCGTGGCGGGTTCGACTGCGTTGACACCGAGAACGATCCCGAGTCCTGCGGCGGCTGCATCGGTCTCGACGGTCAAGGTACCGGAACTGATTGCACGGCTATCAAGGGTGCTAGCGTCACTCGTTGTGTGAAGAGGGCTTGCGTAGTTGGTGAGGAACACACGTGCCACGTCTCGCCGCGTCGAGCCCTGAGTTGGTGATCCATTATATTCCCCGTCAGACTCTTGCCGCAAAGGATGGGTCAGGTCCATCGGCGGCACTTCCTACGTCTTGGTTCCTCGCTCCGACCGCTCATCTCATCCTACTAACCTCCACGTTCAAGATATCGAAGTGAAAAGGAAGAGAACTTCGTCTGCCAAACGGGCTATTCGCGCTAAGATTCATTAGCCGGAACTTGAACCTTTTGGCGTAATCATGTCCCCCACTCAATCCTAGTACCCACTTGACATGCGACTTTTTTCTGCATTGTCTTCTGCTCTTGCCATCATAACGGACACCATTTTTATTATCTAGCAGACTCTACCGAGCCTTCAGATACTCCGATCTTTGTTTCTTTTGGGTCTAGTGATGACTGCTTGTGACCTACGTTCTTATTGCGTATAGACCTTCTTTATATTCTTTCGTCTCATTGGTTGATTCTCTTGGAGTGTGATCTATTATTACATTTAGACCAGCTCCATTATATGGTATCAGACGGCAGCTTAGTGTTCGCGTTATGCATCAGGACATGACTTCAAGCTTGACAATCAATCCCAATACCAGTATTGACCTTATGCCCATGGGACAAATAAAAAGCGCTGGATACCGCTCTCCACGGTGCAGCGTTCAAGTGCATCCGGATCCTTCACCGAGGTTGCGTGGTCGACGTTCTGGCCCCGTTTGGCTGAGTGTGACCGTTCAACCCGGTCTCTCACCTCGAGGGTTCAGCTAGGAGAACGTCGGTTTTCGTCTTCTGGCTCTCGGTGCACGCGCGCGGTGACATTGAAACCAATAGTAAATTCAACGGAGCCTTCGTTCTTCGCAAAGCCTCTACAGGAAATCAGGTTTCGGAGCATTTGAAACCCCCGTCTACCGGAGATTGGGGCGCTCCGCGCGTTAGGACAACCATGGCCGCAGTCCACTATCCGATCTGATGGTCGTAGCAACAGCAACAGCCACCGGGGCGTGACAAAGCTACCACCCTCTGGCAATAAACGAAGACACCCTATACTTTTAAATGAGGTGCTCGAAGCGCGCATAGAAATGACCAACATAAGATAGCGCTCCCGAAGCACGATCAGACCTCACTTCGACCCAGCAAGGGCTATGCCATTACTCACCCGATGAAGTAATCGATCTTAGAAGCGCTCTTCCCTCCTGCAGAGCAACCTATAGCGCGCTGAAAGCTTGATCTGGTCGATATGCTTTCACCGATGAGGCTTTCGTCTGTCCTTTAAGATCCGCAAAATCACCCCGGTCGCGTCCCTCGTCAACCCTCCCTACCTCCATATCACTCCTCTCGGACTGATAACTCACACCTGAAGCTAGAAGTACACAATGTCCTATCACATTCATGCCGAAACCTCGATTGAAAGCGGAAGTCACTATTCCAGTGCCTTGGTCGGAGCCGATCTGAGTAGTTCCTCGGGTGGAGCCGAGCCAAGCGCTAAATTAGTGCGCCTCGTCCAGACTCCGGATATTAATCATTACTGTTTACTGAGCCAAATTGCCCGTAGAATGCCAGAATTGAGAAGCTCTCGCACTGGAAACTTGATTTTTCCTCGATCACCTTCGCGAAGGACACCGGCGAGTTTTGTGGAGGACATGCCATAGTTTCAAAAGCTCGCATGAATACTCAGGGGATGGATCTTCAGGGGGTGGAGAAACGCATGCTGGGTAATAAATTGAATAGCCGGGCGGCAGAAAAATTCCTCCGGAAGAGGAAGTCGATGCAGGGACACAAGGAGATGGTATGTACAACACCTCTTCCCTCTTTGACTAAGTCATTGAACTACAATCATAAAGGAAGTAGCAATAAAGAAAACGAGGATAGCAGATAATACAGATTTAGAGCGAGCACTAGGGGTGGGAATGCTTGGGCCAATCGCGCAGATATTTTATTAAGCGCTCACGTTCATCCAGTTGGCAATCAGGGAGGCCGAGTTCATGACGGAACTTGATCACTCAAACGTAATCGGTTTTCATGGATTTGTCGAAGACGTATCCAAGAGCATAATTTGGCTTGTACTTCCCTGGGCCAACAATGGCAATTTGAAGGATTTTGTCGCCTTGGTAAACTGGGAAATTCCCGAGAAAATCTCCTTGGTAAGACTGAGTACCTGTCCTAAACTCAAATCCCTGAGACTTTGTGTTCCAGATTAACGACGTGACGCATGGATTGGCATACCTTCATAGTCGAAAACCTCCCATCTGCCATGGCGACCTTAAATCGGTACGTTCTCGTGATAGAATATAACGCAATGGATAATTGAGTCCCAAAACTGCGCAGCTCAATGTGCTAGTCAACCAGGACTGCCGCGCTGCAATAACGGACTTTGGTACCGCGCGTCGTGTGCGGCGGTGGCACCCCAATAAGCAGATCAAGCAGGTTGAAATCCAGACTTGGGCAGCACAGCCTCTGAGTGCAGCGTTCTGTGCCTCCACCAATACCATAACCCTAACGGGGAATAAATATACCCTCCGCTGGGCGGCCCCAGAACTGCTTATGGAAGACCGGCTTAGCCTTAGGAGTGATATCTGGGCATTGGGATGGATAGCCTACGAGGTAAGACTGCGTAGTCGGACATGATCGCAATCGAAGTTCATGAATGAGCTTTGAAAATAGGTTATGACTGAGTCCCTCCCGTTCGAAGATGTCACATCGGAAGTGGTTGTTGTCGAACAAGGTCTCAATGGGAAACTGCCATCACCTGCTGATAATGCCCATCTATCGTTGGTGGAAGAGCTTTGCTTGCTTATGAATATGTGTTGGAGAAGTAATCCCACCGAAAGACCGACAGCTGACTCTTGTAGAGAGTCCATCAAACAGATGGTAAGAGAACGCCATCCCTGAGAATTGAAGCACGATTGACATTGCGTCGAATAGCCGATGTTCGCCCCGGAGATTGGCACTTTCGGAACAAAAGATAGAGTTCTGACTATCGAAAATCTGAAGCATGTGGGGCATATGCATCAGTCTCAGGGTGAAGACGCGAAGGCACTTGACTACTTCGCGGAGGCCCTTGAAGCCTCGAGGATATACGGTGACCCAACGCAATTGCTTTCAAGTCTACTTGATCTCGCTCAATTGCATCGGATTCGAGCCGAGTACGGCGAGAGCATTCGGCTTTACTCCGAGGCCGTGGAAATCTGGACCGACCTTGGCGAGAGGGGCCGCAGAGCCTCAGGGTTGTGCGATATCGCTGGGGTGCATTGGCTTCAACGCGAGTACGATAAGGCCATTTTACTCTATTCTGAGGCTTTGGAGATCTATACCGACCTTGGAGACAGAAAAGGTCGAGCTGACGCTCTTTGCTGTCTCGCTGACCTCCGTCGGAGTCGAGGCGAGTACGACGAGGCGGTTCAACTCTACACCAAGGCTTTGAAAATCCGTACCAACCTAGGCGACAGAGAAGGAAAAGCCGACGTTATTGCGGGTCTCGCTGATACCCATCGGTGTCGGGGCGAGTACGACAGGGCGATTTCACTCTACACTGACGCGTTGGAAATCTATAACAAACTAGACAGCAGAGAAGGAAGAACCGACGCCATGAAGGGTCTCGCTTATGCACCCCGATGTCAGGGCAAGTATGACAGAGCGATCTCACTCTACACTGATGCCTTGGAGATCTACACCAACCTAAGCGACGGAGAAGGAAGAGCAAACGCTATTGCGGGTCTCGCTGACACCCATCGGTGTTGGGGCGAGTACGACAGAGCAGTTTCACTCTGCACCGATGCCTTGGAAATCTATACCAATCTAGGCGACAGAGAAGGAAGAGCTAACACCATTGCGGGTCTCGCTCATGTCCATCGATGTCGGGGCGAGTACGACAGAGCGATTTCACTCTACACCGATGCCTTGGAAATTTATACCAACCTAGGGAACAGAGGAGGAAGAGCCAACGCTATTGCAGGTCTGGCCGATGTCCATCGGTGTCGGGGTGAGTACGACAGAGCGATTTCACTCTATACCGATGCCTTGGAAATCTATACCAATCTAGGCGCCAGAGGAGGAAGAGCCAACGCTCTTGCATCAGCAAAATGGGTCCCTGATATAAGATGCTATAAACTGCTATAAAATGCTATATGCTGGTATATAGCACTTATAGCGGCATATCAGTTTATAGCATTTTATAG
>WSTX01008011.1:0-24607 GCA_019633405.1 Tulasnella sp. 408
TCGAAACGGCCGGAGATATCTCAGATAATTTTACGATGTTCGCCGTAAAATATGAGATATCTTATCTGCTAACGGTGGCAGTCGGGAGAATTGCATCGCGGTCCTCCAAAGCCATCGAGAATACTAACGTCGACTATCCACTCCCAATGACTATCCACTTGGCCAAGGATATCCATGCTCAGGAAAGCGAACGTCAGAATCCATCTTCTACATCCACTTCAGGTCAAATACTCACCAGCGAAGGCGTCGCAAAACCGAGTTTAAAGAAGCTCTCGGTGGTCCGTTTGACCTTTCTTCCGACCCTCGATGACTGACTGACAGAGTTCTAGGAAGAGAGACTTGGCCGTCTGTCGAGGTATCGAATCCGCCCTACAACGCTCAGGAGAGGTGCGACGCCTAGCGAAACTGGTGGCTACGCTGAAGTTTCCCAAGCGAATTTCAAACGTAATAAAAAGTCGCGCAGCAAACGAGTGGCAGTGAAGAAGCTCCGATGGAGCGAGAAAGTGGATAAACCTTCCAAAGTGAGAGATTTCTAATACTTGAAGTGCCCTTCATGACGCCCAGAGGTCTGTACTTAGGAATTTGTTCATGAAGTGGAAGTGCTCGCGACACTGTCGCATGAGAACATTGTCAAACTGATCGGTTTCGTTGAAGACCTCAAGCACCAGAAGGCTTGGTTGGTTCTCTCTTGGGAGCCGAACGGGAACGTCAGAAGATTCCTTGCATCAGGAAACTGGGAGATCCCTGAACGGATTTCTCTCGTAAGCACCGCGCCGCTGCTGAAAGTCGATCAATCATGCCAATAGACTTAATCGCAGATCAAGGATACCTTTGCAGGCCTAAAATACCTTCACACACGTCAGCCTCCAATTTGCCATGGGGATTTGAAGTCGGTGAGCGAGGTTATTCACAAGATACCTGGATGTAGCATCTTACATTAACGCACCTTAGTATAACATTCTTGTTAGCGCGTCCTATCGAGCAATAATCACCGACTTTGGCTCAGCTCGTGCTGTAGGCGATAATGTAGAGAAAGACTCCGACCAAGAGACCGTCCAGGATCCCAACATAGTTTTGGGCACAGACCAAAATATTGCCTACCCTTGCGTCACCATCATTCCTAGCGCCAACGAATGGACCCTGACGGGACCTGCTTGGTCACTCCGCTGGGCGGCTCCCGAGGTGGTAAAAGGAGAAGTAGATCCGGGCTTACCTAGTGATATTTGGTCTGCTGGATGGGTCTGCTGGGAGGTAACTTACGCTTCGAGGATGCGGGTTCGCCGACGGGTCACTAATTACACTGATGTATTGTTCTTAGATTATGACGGATAAACTTCCGTTTCCCGACGTGTATCTGGAAGGCCCGCTAACGTGGAGGGTGATTCATGGGATACTCCCATCAACTCGGGACGAGGCGCAGCTGTCGCAAATAGCCAGTCTTGGTAAATTAATGAATGGGTGTTGGGCAGCTATACCAACCGATAGGCCAAATGTCTATCAGTGCTCAGACGAAGTTCAATGGATGGTGAGTCCGAGCACTTACTCAATTCTAAAACTTGCCAACGTATCTTCTTGGGCAGCCAGCAACACTCCCAGTAGGCAGGGTACCTCCACCGACCAAAGGCTCATCCTTCAAGCTATTAGTCGAAAGAGGAGAGATCCACTACGCGCAAGGTAGCTGCCAGAAAGCAACCGCACTGTTCCAACGAGCCCTTGCGGTAGCGGAGTCTGCAAGTAATTTAGGCCAGATTGCGGAGGCATTAGGATGGCTAGGAGATCTCGATCGCCTCAACCACAAGTACGCGGAGGCCGCAGAATCTTTCATCCGGGCACAGGATATCTACATCAAAATCGGCAATGACTCGGGCCGAGCGGGCATGTTATGGGGCCTGGGAGATATATACCGACTTCAGGACCGGTATGAGGAGGCTGTAAAGTCGTTCGCTCGAGCGCAAGACATCTTCGCTCGCATCGGCGATGACGAGGGTCATGCCAGCACGCTACGATCTTTCGGAGACATTCAATGCGCTCAACGCAAATACGGGGATGCAGAAAATGTTTTTCTCAGGGCTCATAGCATTTATGTTCGCATAGGGCATGATCAGGGCCAAGCACACACATTGGCTGCGCTAGGCGATGTCTATCTCGTGCAGTCCAAATACACCCAGGCCGAGGATTCTTTCACCCAAGCTCACTGTATTTATGCTCGCATTGGCGATGACCATGGTCGAGCAATCACGTTACGGGGGTTGGGAGATGTCCATGCTGCTCGTTGCGAATACAAAGATGCCGAGCGGTCATACTCACGGGCACAAGATATTTATGCATGCATTAGCAATAAAATTGGCCAAGCAAACACTTTGGATGGCCTGGGAGACGTATACCTTGCTCAGTCGAGATACTATGATGCTGAGGAATCCTTCAACCGAGCTCTAAATATATACTCTCGGGTCGGCAACAACCAGGGCCGAGCTGACATGCTCTGGGGTCTAGGTGATGTATACCGACTTCAATGCAGGTATACAGAAGCTGTCGACTCCTTCACACGGGCACAGGAGATCTACAAGGACATCAGCAATGACTCGGGCCGAGCGAGTACGCTGCGGGGTCTGGGAGACATTCATTACGCTCGAGCCGAATATACCGCGGCGGAGGAGTTCTTCCTCCAAGCGCGAGCGATATATATACGCTTCCGCGACGAACAGGGCGAAGCAAACACCCTTCGAGGGCTGGGATATGTCTATCTTGCCCAATCCCAATACACCGAGGCTGAGCAGTCGTTTACCCAAGCACAAGGTATCTACAGTCGCATCGGTGATGACCACGGTCGGGCAAATGCGCTGATGGGGCTGGGAGACATTCATTGTACCTTGTTCAGATACTCTGAAGCGGAGGAATGCTTTAACCAGGCCCAAGACATCTACATTCGTATGGGGGATGAGCAGGGTCGAGCTAACACGCTACGAGGGTTAGGAGAAGTCTACAATGCCCGCTCCAAATTTGATGAAGCTCTAAAGTACTACAGCAAAGCGCAAGAGATCTACTCTCACATCCGCGATCCCAGCGGTAACGTGAGAGTGCTGCGCGGCCTGGGCCACCTCCACCGCTCGAACGGACATGGTGTTGAAGCCGCAACGTGCTATGGAAGGGCAAGAGATCTCCTTGCCCAGATTATCTGTGCTAAAAACGGGAGATGCGTAACAGACTTCTGATTGCCTGTGCGGTGTGTTTCAGGAGGCCTCTACGACCTCTTGTCTGTCCGCGACACCTTGGTGGGACGGGCCATTCTCGTCGAGGATCAGCTACCACCTGACGCTACGTAACTTATGGATATGCTTGGTTAAATCAGTCTTTCCTTCATGGCTTGTGTCCCTGCTCAGCATTGTTCTTGATAGTTTATTCTTTGTCCCAATCCAAGTGGTCTTGTTTAGCCAGAGCTAACCTATGTATCGATACTCTTCTTCGCCTCACCTACGTTCACTAGACTTTCCTGAACGCTAGTAAGGGCTTCTAAGAGTAGGAGCTCAAAGTAAGAGTATTCAATCACACTGTTGCAATGTATCTAAGCACCCTTTTTAACTGGCTTTGGTGGAGATATGCACAAGCGAGTCAAAACCACATCCGACGCCCCCTTTTCACCCGGTGGTACAGTTTAGGAGGGTGTTCTTGAGAGTACCTATTCTTTACCGTTCTATCAAAGCGCGGCATTAAAGTTCACTCACTCTCACAGCCGAATAGGCACTGTGGACTTGGCGCCAATCCCTTGGACAAGGAAGACTGAAGGAATGTCCCGCATCATCTGATCCCAGGAGTAGAGCTCCTTTCGTCATTATGCTCCGTCCTAATTTCTCCGGTAAAGATCTTATGGAGGTTGGTCATCGAGCTTGGTGGGGAATCGTGAGTATTAGGGTCTTCCGAACACGAGGTTTCCGTGCGACGCACGACCTGCGCGATCAGCATCTCCCTTTGATGACTTGACCAAAACCTCAGACTGATCACGCTATCTTTGTTGAGCGAAATAGAAAGACCTAAGGATACTAAACGCACACGACTAAGAATGATTGAGGTGAGCATTCAACGCTACGTTGTTGATATGCTTTGTTAGTGAGGGTAACCCGGTTTCCCAGTTGAACGGGTTACTCGTCCAGTCACTTCCTATCCCAGTCTCCTTCCAAAGGCCCACACCTTCTGAAAACGTCAAGTATGGGTCTCTGCGCCCAAACCCGTTGACCAACCACATTCCCGTTTTTATTAAGCGCTTGCATTTCCCTGGGAAGTCAGTGACCATGCACGACCCGGAATGGGACGCTTGGAGATTGCGCAACCTAGAGGTAGGCAGTTATTCGGGGATTAATTGTTATCATTTTAAATTTTGTGCCTCCCAGGTCCTGAGGAACCAAATCGGCGAGGTCAACGAATTAAGCACAACGTGCACATTGAAGCCCTACGGGTACCGGCTTGAGGATGACCCATGTACCGTAGTTCCTCGTACGTGCGGAAGAAACATCCTACAATATACTATTGGTCCCCCAGAGCTTGACGAGAACGTCAAAATTTCTCTGGTAAGGGCAAAAACATGGCGGCTCTTCTCGATTCAATGACTGACAACGTTTAGCTCCTCGATGTTGCCCGTGCTATCAGCCACTTACATCTCCAAAGCCCTCCAATTGTCCATGGAGGGATTCATCCTACAGAAATTCTCATCAACGATCAGGGGCGCGCAATCCTCTTTGACTTCGGTCTCAGTCATGTTGTTGCCAAATTAGAATCACCTCCCGCATACGCACCGTCTGCGCGGTTTGCGCCTTTTGGAGGTTATTATGCGCCTGAGATCAGCAGAAGGCTTCCCCTCACGCCAGCTATAGACGTATTTGCGTTTGCAGGCGTGATACTAGCGGTAGGATTTATCAGAACAATATCATTCATTCTAGACTAACTAGGTACTATGAAGGTCATGAGCAAGCTTCATCCTCACTTTGATTTTCCGTATCCGGAGGCCGCTCACATAATAAGAGGACAGCCACGTCGCTCTGCTCATCCCGGTTTACCGGTTGATCATCCACTGTGGGCAAATATGGAGGCTATGTGGAATCCTACACCCACGGAAAGACCACTAATCTCTGAGATCGTTCAGTTTGTACGCTCCAGTTTTGTGCTGACCCGTCGATCATGCTACTCGCTGACCTACCTCTCACTCTCTAGCTTGAGTCTTTAGTGGAAAACGGCTCACCTGATCCTACGTTGGTTCACGACGATGTAATGACGCCTCCTTCCCCGGTTAAGACCCTACACCCTCAGCTCGAAGAGCTCCTCCAAAAGGTAAGGGCCACAGCAAGTGTATCTCGAACTTATCACGAACCATCCGCTTGCTCTGTGATAGGCTTTCCATTCACTCCGACTCCAGCAGTGCTCATCTGGACGCCCCATCTTTGCTTCTGAACTAATCGACCGTTTAGATAAAGAAAATTTGTCTGAGTTCAGTGGAAAGTTGGAAGAAATTCATCCCGACATTGCCCATGGGGCATTTTCTCGGGTCTCTCAATGCAATTGGCACCAAACCCTCCCGAACGGGTCACTTACAGTAGTCAAGGTCGCTGTCAAGACTCTCATAATTGATCACCTGTCGAACGGCGGAAATGAGCAACAGCAGGAGCGAATCACGAAGGTATACTTATTGGCATCCTCGCTCCTGGCCACGGTCGCTGAAGCTATCATTCAGAGACTTAGGCGAGAGTCTCGATTGTGGGCGAATCTTCAACATCAGCATATACTTCCTTTGTACGGATTTTGCTCAGGACCTACTGATCCGTACCTCGTGTCCCCTTGGTGTGACCGTGGTGACCTGTCAAGCGTTTTGGAGCAGTGCCGAGATATGGATGTCGTTACTAGACTGACCCTTGTGAGTTTCGTCTCACCGACTGAGCTGATCATCTACTGAAGCAGGCCTGCAGGCGGTCCAGATCGGTCAAGGACTAAAGTTCCTCCATACACGGGTCCCACCGATCGCCCACGGCGACATTAAGCCGAGAAACGTTCTAATAACCGCTGAATATAGAGCACTGATATGCGATTTCGGGCTTTCGCGCGTCGTTCAAGAACTGCCAACCGGGTATACAACCGAATGTGACTGTGGAACGGCTGGCTACAGAGCTCCAGAGCTTTGGCTTGGAAGAAAACCCTCTCTGGAGGGTGACATATATGCTTATGGATGTGTTATACTCAAGGTATTATGGTCACAGAGCGTCCTGGTCACGTTTCGAACTGAAATTCCGGCACAGTGCTACAGCCTCCTTGACCCTTTTCCCAAGGCGTGTGCCAAGTCCGACATAACGACTGCTGTGCTTATGAAATGCAAAGTATCCCCAGCAGTGGATCATGCCCTCGAGGAAAGCAACCGCTTTTACCGGATCATGTGCTGGTGTTGCCAGGCATACACTGGAGATCGGGCTGCGGTTACTGAAGTGGTTACTCAGGTACGATTCAACGGGCCTCTCCGACGCTTTTACTGATTGTTGATCACTGGGTTGACCACAGCTTGAAGCCGAATTGGCACGGATTCAAAGCGGATAATGGACGACTCAATATGGCAATCATGCAAGCTCGTGACGACAGTTGGCACACCCTGATGTATATACATGCTTTCCGCCGGATATCCGGATACTTAGGCGAGAAACTAGCACACATAAACCACTTAGGTGGGGGGCTGGGAGATTTAAGCGTGCTCTAATCGTGCCTTTGCCCTGCCCTTCGGTTTGAGTTTATCGAGTAATGGGATATATATCCTTTTAGGACGACGTTGCCTCCTCCGCGGCTTGATATAGAGAAAGTACCCCAGAGCATCAGAGAATATTGTGTTGCCATTCTAAGCCGTTCCAGTGAAAGCGAGAGGTCAAAAATCAAACCATAAGGACAATTGGGCTGTGTTTACTTTCACACTTGTCCAGCCGGCGAGCTTAATTCCCTGTTTCGGCGATTGTGGACCTGACTGAACCCTGACATTCCCGCTTTTCTACCACCCTTCCCCAATTGATCAACTCAGCGAACATATCCATGACGGTTCGATTGCAGCCACCAATCACAGTTCTCCAGACTGAGTCTGTCGTGTGTTCAGGCGTTTCTACATCTGCAAGGCTATCTACTTCCAGCAGCATCGTTCGCCGGGGTCCTTCCTTCAAATAAAGTTCGTGCTGTAGAATGGTCTGAAAATCAAGGGAACGCCTTGCCTGTCTTTGTCAAGTACTTAGACTTTCCTGGGCGGTCAGTTACCGCCAGCAATGTCGAGTGGGAGGCCTGGAGACGAGACAATGTTGAGGTTGGTCGGATCCATCGTGACTAGACCTGCCGAACCACGTTTGAGAGCAGGTCTGCGATAGCTCCTGAAACAACGTATCCCAGATCCAGATCTTCTAAGCTCTCAATACATCTTGAAGCCGTATGGGTATCGGTTAGACGATGATCCATGCGTAGTGATTCCACGTGTCCAGGGGGGGAATGTCTTACAATACATCAGTCGTCGACCTGAATTGAGGGAACCCGATAAGATTACCCTTGTGAGTTCTCGGTACGAATGTTGGCAACATCTGGGACTGACTGTTACACCGTCTAGCTCCTCAGCGCGGCTCGCTGCATAATGTATTTGCATGGTCGACAGCCCGCAATAATTCATGGAGGAATTCATCCTACGGAGTTCCTGGTCGACAACAGTGGTCGCGCTGTCCTGATCGACTTTGGTCTCAACTATACCGTCACCTCATTGGGCCCGCCCCCATCTCAAGCACCCTCCCTTCGCTCAACTCTGGTAGGAGGCTACTATGCCCCCGAAATCATCCAACAGGAGACCCTCACGAAGGCCGCGGATGTCTATGCTTTCGCAGGGGTGATTCTTGCTGTATGTTTTACCATTTTCCTGGCTGAACTTCGCCAGGGTTTGATAACAAACGCACCCTAGGTTTTGAGTGGGGTCCATCCCCATCACGACGCTCCTGTCCCAGAGCTTGCATGGCTGAACGGCAACCCGGATCCTGAACAACACAAGAACCTCCATCATGATCATCCTTTCTGGCGTCTCATGGAGAAAATGTGGAGCAGAGTACCCTCTGAACGTCCCTTGATGCCCGAGGTGGTAAAAAATGTGAGTTCGCCTCAGAAATTGGGCCCTTACCTATCTGTTTTACTCTAGTGGCTATCTTGGCGCACCTTACGTTTTAGATGGAAGATCTCTTGCCGTCCCAGTACTATGAAATACACATTGCAGATGGGCCAGCCATTGGGTTCCAAGTGCGGTCGTCTGCGGATTCCTTACCTACCGGGCTTCCCTCGCCGAACGCAGAGCTCGAAGGATTGGTAACGAAAGTCCTTTTGTTATAGTGGCATGATTTTGACTTGTTGGTTATTGGCCCCCCCCCCCAATCAGGAGAACCCAATTTCCGGTCTTTCCGAGCTCCAAGGCCGACTGGAAATGGTTCGACAAGATGTGGTTCGGGGCGGGTCTTCAATTATATCCCATCGCTGCTGGCACAAACCTCTTTCAAGCGGTTCTGTTTCAACCGTTCCTGTTGCCGTCAAGGTCCCGCGTCTTAGCCGTTCAACTCGAGGAGAGACCGGCTTGCAAAACCTTCGCGAGGTCAGAGAACTTGTCCTCGACTGTAGACCGACTAGCTTAAAACTGGCCAGAGGTTCGCGCAAGAATCCCAACTCTGGATGAAACTCGACCACGAATCCATCTTACCCCTGCTTGGTATTCGTCTCGAGCCTGAGCTTTGCTTTATTTCTCCTTGGTGCGAGAACGGAAATCTTCACGACCTCCTTGCTACTCGCAGCGAACTGGAGGTACTCAAGCGAATGGAACTTGTGAGAGTATCCTCTCTCCCATATTTATAAAATCTGACTCGCAGTGCCGGATCAGGCACACCAAGTTGGTACAGGATTGAAGTACCTTCACACTCTCGTGCCACCTATTTGTCACGGTGATCTCAAACCTCAGAACGTGATCATCGATTCAGATTTAAAGGCTCGTATTGGCGATTTTGGATTGTCACGCATTATTTCAGAAGATCGAAATTCTTTAAGCCCTGTTCTGACTCCTGGGATGTCCGGGTATGTAGCGCCAGAGATTTGGGCGGGTGGTCCAACGTCCTTGGAAGGAGATACATATGCATACGGCGCCCTCGCCCTTAAAGTAAGCGTACAGGGGAAAGGATTAACCTTGTTGTCCGTCTGTTCTGATCGTATTTTTGGGTCCAGTGTTTCAGCCTTGTTGACCCCTTCCAGAGCCTTCCGCGAGAATCCATGGCCTCTGCCGTCTTTTCTCAACAGCTCCCAACTGCGGAATCACATCAAATCGAGGAAGACCACCCTCTCTATCAGTTTATGTGTTGGTGTTGCAAATACAACTTTTGGGATCGGCCCTTTATCGACGAGGCCGTTAAACGAGTGAGTACGATTCACATTACCTTCCGTCATGGTGAGATTCGTGTTTACTAACTGGGTGGCTATCTTCCCGATAATTCAGTTGAAAGTCGAAGTTCAGACCATTCAGGGCTCTGTGGGAATAGACGAGGTCGACGCCTTTCAACAACCGACCAGCCAACGGGATCAACCTACCGAGGTTTCCTCGTTCCTGAATACTACTGACTCGCGCTGACGCACTCTTCAATAGTTCGCCAGTATAGGATCCCAAACGACAGTTCCCTCACCTATCCCAGGCGCCACCAGCGAAGATGACTCACTGGTCCAACCTGGTCGTCATGTTCCCGAACGTGACTTACCATCCGAGCTGTCTGGTTGTCTCACGAAGATCCGAGAGCTGGACGGTTCTGTGACCAAAAAGACTGCAGACAAGACCGATGGGGGAACCTACTCTGACGTCTTCGAGGGAGAGTTGGACGAGGACGGATGCAAAATCGCGGTCGCTATCAAGTCTATAAGGCGTTTTGAAGGGACAGAAGAGAAGAGATTCAACATGGTATGTGTGTTCGGGCGGGAGTACTGTTTTTAGATGCGGCTCATTGTGGGGGGTTCAGAGGGTCAGGAGGGAGGCGTTCATATGGATGACAGCCAAACACCGGAACATCCTGCCATTTATCGGATACAAGGTGGTGGACGGATCGCACTGCCTTGTTTCACCGTGGTGCAAAAACGGCAGCCTCGCACGCTACGTCGCTACCAAGCAAGAAACCGAAGAAGGAATAAAGGATTCTGAAAAGCTCAGACTGGCAAGCACCCAAATTTATCTAGATTTTACCTTGGCTATGCCTCAGCTCACTATTCGACCTCGTCCTAATAGCTCTGCGATGCGGCACGCGGCCTCGCGCACCTCCATTCCCTCGAGCCCGTCATTATTCACGGCGATATCAATCCCGAAGACGTCCTCGTGATGGACAATCTAGACGGTGCGCTTTGCGATTTCGGAGTTTCCCGACTCTTTGTGGGTATCGGGAAAGCAAGCGGCTTAACGACTACAGGCAATCGGACCGGCGGGCGTGCGGGGTATCAGGCGAAGGAGCTTCTTGAAGAAACGGCTCCGTCAGCTAGCATTGCTGGAGATGTGTACGCATTTGGAGGACTAATCCTTGCGGTATTTCTTTTCCACTCCGTCACTGTTGGACTCATCTAACCTACATTTGCATGATGCACCTCAGACTATGAGCGGTAAAAATCCATTCTGGAATCGAAGGAACGACGCTGCGAGAATCGTCGCGGTGTGCATGGGCCAAACTCCCAGCCCGAGGGATCATCCCCGGCTGCCTAGCACCGACCCTCTGTGGGGTCTTCTCCAGAAGTGTTGGAACGAAGACCCTTCAAAGCGGCCGACTATAAATGCCGTTCTGCAGGAGGTGGGATCGTCCGATTATGTCAGTGTCCTGCGCCGGAACCATGCTGACCTTGCATCTCCCCCTTTTGAAACAGATTGAGAGTGAGCGGGATAAGCGAGCAGCTTCCGGGAACTAATCACTATGTCACAGTACTACGAGCGGAGAAACCATTCCTGTCTAGCTCTAATGATTCCTTTGCCACCACCGAAGGACCCTCTGTTGAATCTTCTTTAGAAGTGTTGGGGCGATCTACCAGTGCCGTGTGCGTCGGAACAATGTCGAACTACCACCTTTCACATTTTGACACAGCTCGAGAGCGAGAGGGACAAGCGACTTGCCCTCTAAAATCAACTAGGTATCTCTGGCTCCTGAGTGGGGAACCTATAGCCATGATTACAGTCTCGCTTCTACTACCACTTCGACGCCAGCGACTGCTACCCTGGACCCACTGACATCACAAGTAACACTCCGTGAACGTTTCTCGGAAGCAAAAATGGGAAGGGTTTGGTTGATTGAGCTTCTCGTCAGTCAGAGGGATGTGGCGAATTCAATTCGGTCTGGATTGCGAATACCAGCAAATGTGTCTCTTGATCAACACGACTCCGCAGAATCATAATTAGATCATTCACGGGCAATCTCCTGTTGAGCATAGGGGCGCGGTATCGTTTGTTAAATTTGAAATGTGATCCGGAGTGTGCCAGGGTCGTGATCAACATTGTTGCCCTAAAGGAGAGCTCGTGGGAATCTCCCAAACTGGACTGTGGACCATACACTCCACTTAACTTGCTTCCCCTCCCCTACTGTCGGGTACGGCCACCAAACTCCCCGAAACATCTATGGATATGGTAGAACATTTACCGAAAGCGCCTAGCCTCCCTCCCCAGGCTGTAGGTTGGAAACAGCGTTCTGAGGCATATGCTGACTCTCGCAACAGGCAGCGATCCTACAATCGTTGAACGACTTTGTCATCTCCCCTTCCGCGTTGATTTTCGGCCAGCTCCCGCCTGTAGCTATTGGTAGCTCTTCCGACGTTCACCGCGCAACGCTGTCTCTCCACGGTCTCGAGGGGACTCCGGTGGCAGTGAAGAAGCTACGCTTAACGCAAGACCCCGTTCGGCGAAACCAAGTCTACCTGGTAGCTCGTTATCTCGGCATTCTATTACGCTGCGTCTCACGCGCTTTAATTTTTCAGCGGATGCTCCGCCAGCTCAGGATATGGGTTCAACTACGCCATAACGGCATTCTACCGCTTCTAGGCTTCCACATTGACGATATTCGCAGCGAAGCGTGGTTGATCTCTCCTTGGCAACCTGGAGGAAATCTCTTATCGTATCTCTCCAAGCACGAAACTCGGATCGTTAATCGCCTGGCCTTGGTAAGGACGTACTTATCTCTGACAAGACTTGGCCGCTGAACGTGACTTAGTGCGTACAAATCGGTAAAGCAGTGAGATATCTTCATGAACAGATACCTCCCGTTTTTCATGGAGATCTCAAAGCAGTACGGACGTTCTAAGCCGGTTGTAGCCCGACGCTGACTCTAGCTTTGTTACAGAGCCACGTCTTGGTCACCACATCGGGCACAACCATGTTGACTGGATTTGGACTGGCTGAAGCTTTGGAGGATCTGCGTAGTGGACTTACTACGTCAGGAGGACTTAAGACCTCTATCCGCTGGACAAGCCCGGAACTCTTTACGGAGACAGTCCCCCGACGTTCCCACCACTCGGATGTGTGGGCATTTGGCTGCTTGTTGTTAGAGGTAGGTTGATTCTACTCGACAGCTAAATGAGTGGAACTAATGGGAGAAGGTTTTGACTGGCTCGACACCATTTCGAGAATGTTCTACCGACGTGGCTGTGATCCTTCAAGTAATGCGGGGTGAACTTCCAGCACAACTTGACTCACTTGTCTTAGCACCAAGTCTACGTAGACTTCTCAAGCGGTGCTGGAGCAGAGTCCCTGAGGACCGTCCGTCAATTCATGAATGTCTGGATGCTCTGCAGGATGCTGTCAGTGCGAAGTTTGGTCGTGAGACGCACGGACTAATTTTGACTATCATCTTAGAGTTTATATAAGGACTCTCAAGGGGTATCGCTGATCAACTTTGGGCTATGGTACTTGCTGAACTATTTTTCTTGTCCACTAGATTGCGGATTCGCAACATGATATCGATCTACCACTTGACGACGGAGTCCTAGTGCCTATAGCCAACTGCTCCCTGGGCCGCTTCTCTGACATTTATAAAGCCATTTGGCAAAGGCCGAACAAGCTGGCCGTCGAAGTTGCTGTCAAGATGTTGATTCAGAGAGTTGATGGGACAAAGGACTTGACTGTAGCGGAAGCGAAGGAGCGGTGGTACCGTGTTCGCCTCAGCCAATTGCTCTCGAAGAATGCTTCTGATTCTGCTTATCGTTCCAGGAGGGCGAAAGATGGGCCCGCATGTGGAATAGTGTCAAGCATCGTTGTATCCTACCCCTTTTTGCCTTTGCCGCGAAGCCTCCTCCATATGTCTTGACACCGTGGTGTGAAAATGGAGACTTAAAGTCGTACCTCCGCACGAACCCATCCCTCGACTTACCTAGGAAAATGGATATGGTGAGAGGTCGTCAAATCCAGGACGTCTTATATCTACTAACCAGACATGCTAGCTTATTCAAGTTGGTAAAGGCATTCTCGCACTCCACAACCACCAGCCAGCGGTCATACATGGAAATGTACACGTGACCAACATTCTGGTTCACGCTACAGCACAGGTCTATCTGGCTGGCTTTAGCCAAGCTAGATATCTCGACGAACCCGATCAGCACACAAGCTCTGGCTTAACAACGGGTGCCAACGAGTTCAGCCCCTCTTATGTTATTCCCGAGGTGGCGAACGAATCACCCCTTACAGCAGCGACAGATGTTTACTCATTCGCGTGCCTTATACTCGAGGTATATCCGATTTCAATCTTCAGTCGAATCGTATCTGATAACGCTTTCTGGACAGTGTCTGAGCGGGAATCCTCCCTTCTACAAACTGGCTCGGAACGTAGCTGTCCTCAAGATGCTGCTCGATAACGAACTTCCAGCTTTCGCCGACCATTCAGAGCTACCAGATTCTGACCCACTATGGCCAATCCTTCGCAAGGCTTGGAATGTCGATCCATCTGAAAGACCGACCATGCCGGAGATCCTGGCCGTCCTGCAGGAACGGGTTGGGCACAATGCTGAAAGCACAACACCTTTACGACCGCCTTCAATCGTGACCTCTCCCGCTTATACCGATTCCTCGTCCCTGATCGGCAGTCCAGCGGACCACTCGGGGCAAGAACCAATGGACGTGGGGCAACTCGAAGGCACGATTGTGGTTAATGATGACTCACCGATGTTTCGGGGTGGATTTAGTGATGTATACCGCGGCGAATGGACTGTCAATGGCAAAACGCGAATTGTCGCTGTAAAATCATTCCGTGCCGCGGCGTTAAACCCAAACGAATCGGATCAAGATAACCTCGTGATGCAGAAGCGGATTGAAGCGGTAGGCTTTCCGAGTATCTTGCTCTCACCACTGGCTAATTACTCCCCGACTCTAGCGGATCCGAAGGGAAGCCTTGATTTGGAGCAACCTTCGTCATCCACAGGTTGTCCCCTTTTTCGGAATCAAGCTTGAAGATCGCCCCCTCCTGGCATCCAAATGGTATGAAAATGGCAACCTCGGTGATTACATTAAGGCCCACCCGGAAGTACCACTGGTTCGAAGATTCGATTTTGTGCGTTCATGACACGAAGGAAACTCGCTACGCATCTCATTGCTAGCATTAGGTCGTTCAAACAGGTCAAGCCCTAGCCTATCTTCATGGCCGCACGCCCCCGATCTGTCATGGTGACTTGAAACCAAATAATGTGCTTCTAAACGAGAGCATGCTCGTTGGTCTTGCCGATTTCGGACTATCGCAGCTGGTTGTTGACGCACCGCACGTCGTGGATCCCGGTATTGGAACCAAGGGTTATCAGGCACCAGAGCTCGTTCGGGGTTCGCCAAAGACATTGGCCAGCGATGTGTACGCTTTTGCCAGTTTTACGCTGTCGGTGAGCAAACTTTGCGGATTTCCTTCACGTCACGCGTGGTTCGAGCGTACTTATTCCTCAGATTTTGAGTGGAGAAGCGCCCTTCTATCAATTGAATCCGCAGCAGACTCTCCTCGCTGTTAATGAGGGCACCATACCTTTGAGACAGTCACATCCTCTTCTAAAGGACGATAACCCAATTTGGGTCTTGCTAGAACAGTGCTGGCACGCAGATCCGACGGAACGCCCGACGATGGATAGCGTTGTCCAAAATGCATGTGCTAGCTTTCTTTTCTAGCGGTGTACTGAGACTGACGCGTGCCTATAGCTTCTTGAGCTTCAAAACGCCCCACAATTTGCGAAGTGATAGCCCCTTTTATGCCGGATAGTAGCGTTCCCTGTATATAGGTCCTATTGATCGGCTAACTACAGTGAAGTATGTATGCGTCCCGGAATTGTCCTTACTCGGCCTTTCCTTTGTGGGGTCACAAGGACAACTGTGTGTTTGGATCACGATTCAGGGAGCATTGTGCTCTGGACTGAACCGTCAACCACCGCCCTAGACACCGCTCATTCCGCCCCTTTTCATTGACTACTGTATGCAGGTTGGTACCTTCCGCATATTCACGTCCCCGGGTGTTCTGACGCAAGTTAGTCATACGCTGAGCTACCAGGGAGGCTCATCCCAGCGTTCACGACCCCCGCAGACGTCGCCCCACCACAAATCGCGAGGGAAGTCGAGCGCGGATCATGGAAACGGGATAAGCTACCGGATAAGCTCCTTCCGGTATTCATAAAGCATCTAAATTTTCCTAGCCTCGCCATGACTACCCGGGACGCTGGCTGGGAAGCCTGGCGGCAGCGCAACCTGCAAGAACGTACCCCCCTCTCAACTCGAAGGCCGAAAATCTGACGTTTGATATCTTTTAGACTCTCTGGGATCGAATACAGGCTGCAGATGATCTTGACCCTTCGTTTGTTCTAAAACCGTACGGATACCGATTTGCGGAGGGGCCTTGTTTGGTGGTTCCGCGCGTCGACGGTGGCAACATCTTCCAATACGTGAGGGCTCAGCCGGAGCTTACCTATTTCCGTAAGCTTGCTTTAGTGAGTCGTGTCATGCTTCCTCTACCTTAGCTAATTCTTCTTTGCATTTCAGCTCTATGATGCCGCAAGGGCAATCGCCCATCTGCATGGTCGATCCCCTCCCATCGTCCACGGGAGAATCCACCCGACAGAAATCGTAGTCAATGATCAAGGACATGCGATTCTCTTTGATTTTGGTATTGGCCATGCCATCGCGAACTTAGAGACTCAGCCTACACAAGCAACTTCGGTTACTAATGTCCTCCCCGACGGAGGCTACTATGGTCCAGAGGTGCTTAGAGCCGAAGAACTTACACCCGGGGCGGATGTTTATGCTTTTGCTGGAGTTATCCTGGTGGTAAGATATGTTACGAACGCCGTCCAAGTAATCCAACTCACTGAGCCAACTTCCAAAAGGTAATGTCGGGGAGGCACCCTCACAATGATCACAAAGTCTCAATAGCCGCATGGATGGACGGAAAACCCGATCCCAAAGACCATCCGGCACTTCCTCCTGATAACCCTCTGTGGGAACTGATGAACAAGATGTGGGCAGAATCGCCAACCGAAAGACCGACGATGCTAGATGTTTCCCAGCATGTAGGTCATTGTAAATTTGTGGCCTAAAGACATGCCATCCAACTACTTACATTACTGTATAGCTGGAATATCTTCTTAAAACTTCAGGCTTCGACCTCGCTCTTCCTATCCAGCTGGTTGGCCACGTAGATAATGATGCCGACGATCAGTCACAGTCTGGTGACGAGCAGAGTCCCCGCCTCAAAGCCCTTGTGGACGAGGTGAGCATTAAGAAGCTCCCGCTTCGCCAGGGGCATTCCACGTACATCTTAGAGGCGCTGAAAATATCTCCTGCGCTCCAAGGCGATCCGAATCCTCGATCTTTCAAAGGTTGGGACGGTTTTCTCATTCTCAGAGCTACTAAAGCGCCTGGATCAAGAGCTTGCTCCAGAACTCGAAGGCGAGCTGGAAGACCTTGATCCGGAGGCCGGCCGGGGTACCTTCAGTTTCGTGTCCCAATGCATGTGGACGATCAGACACCCCAATGGTGCCGTCTCGCGTACCCTTGTTGCCGTCAAAACTCTGCGCATTGGTTCGCTCACAGGCTCAACTATGGAAAAAGAGGCTCGCATTGAGCTGGTGAGTTGGGATCGGGTGGGTTTCGCGTGTTATTGATTCCCGACCCGCAGAGATTTAAACGGGAATCGCGAGTGTGGATTGACCTTCACCACGACAATATTCTCCAGTTATATGGATTTCGCTCGCAACTGGGGAAGGCGTGTTTTATATCCCCTTGGTGCGAGAATGGGGATCTTCACAGCTTCCTCGGAAACAATCGAGACTTAGATTCAACGCTACGACTAGGGTTTGTAAGTGAGAGGAGAGATCACAGGTACATCATATTTATTAACATTTAAATATTTGAGGCATTGCAAGTTGGAAGGGGGTTGGAATATCTTCATTCTAGAACCCCTCCTGTTGGCCACGGTGACATCAAACCAAGGAATGTAGTTATTACCGTGGCCCTCATCGCAAAGATATGTGACTTCGGGCTATCACGCGTCATCCAAGACCACCCAACTGGTTACACGACGGGAAGCGAGGTGGGCACCGAGGGTTACCGTGCGCCTGAACTATGGTTAGGTGGAAGGCCATCTCTTGAAGGCGACATTTACGCTTTTGGCGGTTTGGTACTCAAGGTGACCTATTTTTCTCTCGGAACTTGCAAACGCTGACCATAGCACCCCAACCAGTGCTCCAGTTTCATAGACCCATTCGAAGGGAGTCGCAAGATTGTGATTATGGCGGCTACACTCGGAAAGTGTCAGGTATCGCCCCCCGAGACCCACGGAGTGCAGCCGGACGACCCAGTATACCGGTATATGTGTTGGTGTTGCCAAGCCCTTCCTGCGGATCGTCCAAGTATCGAGGAGGCAGTCCAGCATGTAAGTGTATCCTAGATTTAGTCAACAAACGATCTCGATGATTGATTCGTGTGGCCTTGCCATCACGACTTTTGCTCAGCTCGAGAGCCTCAGCGGCTAGAGACGGCTTTTCGGATATTTAGTTGCTTTTTTGGACCGTTTCTACATATGTATTGTCCTTAGTTGCAAATTCATTCACAGAGAACATTGACCAACCGTCGCTGGGGCAGATGCCGAGGTCCTGACCTATCGACTAACGCGAACCGTGGGAATGGCGGTTTTCAAATTGCTTCATCTCCAGCCTCCAAGCCCTTTCCGACTCATCCACCCTGAGGGTATCACGTTTCGCAGCGTAGCCAAGCCTGCATAGTGACCATGTATATTCCATACAAAGAGCTTTCGAAAGGGAGTGAGATCGGGGCAGGTACCTTTGGAGACGTATTCCGAGGAACCTGGCAGCGTGCGACAGGCATGGTAGACGTCGCCATAAAGGTCTTGAAGGAGAGAGATATACCACCCACCTACACCGAGAATCAAGTACGAGAGAGAATGGATAAGGTAAGTGTAATGCTCTCCATCTTTCGGGGACTGACCAATAGCGCACAGCGATTCAAAAGGGAATTGGAAGTGTGGCAAGGTTTAAGCCACCCGAACATACTTGAATTTTATGGGCACAGTGTAACTTCTGGGAATAGAAGAAACTATGTCTTTATTTCCCCGCTTCGCCCAAGGGGAAATCTTTTTGACCACTTAAGCCAGAATGGCGCATTAAGTGCGAAGTTACGAGTAAAGCTTGTAGGTTTCGTGAATCATTCCTTAAAGGTTATTTGATGCAAATAAAGCTTCAATCTTTAGTCCCTTGGGGTTGCTCTTGGCTTGGAATATCTTCACACGTGCCCCGATCCCGGGCCAATATTCCACGGTGATATAAAACCGACCAACATCCTGCTTAAAGACGAATTTACCCCTCAGCTCTGCGACTTCGGATTAGCAAAAGTGTTGTCAGATAAACCGACGGGATACTCTACGTCTGGAAGAGTTGCAGGGTCGGCTCACTTCGAGTCTTTCGAAATGTGGCGCGAGGGCATCTGCTCGCTAGAAGGAGACATATTCTCGTTTGGGGGTACACTGCTTTTGGTGAGTTGATACATCTATCCGCGACGAATCGCTTTAATTAATATGCTTCAAGATCATGAGTGGCAAAGTGCCTTACCATAACGTACATCCTGATCTTATTGGTATGGAAAAATTAGAGGCCGAGGTCATGCCTCACCCAACGGACCACCTTATGCTCCCGGACTCTGATTCACTGTGGGCGCTCATGCGGAAGTGCTGGGCAAAAAATCCGACGAAACGCCCGTCCATTGGAGCCTGCATCAAAGCAGTGAGATCACTGTTATGTTCATGTTGCTCCGTCGGCGGAAACTCACGAATAATATTCAGGTATCCGAAAGACTCGCCCAATACTCTGCTTGAATCGACTTGAACGCAGCGAAACCATGAATGTCCTTTTAACGCTGAGATACAATCCATGTAGTAATTTCCATAGAAGTGCAAACAATAGTCCCAGGTGATCGCATGTATCTTCACGGCAGAAACTCGTACAGCATGCTTCTCGGCCGGTGCATCTAGTTCATTGGAAGAGTCAGCGGCAAAATCCGGTCGAAGCGACTCAGCGACCATACCAGCGACTATTATAGTGTCGAGATGTCGAGCAATAGTACGACAAGGTTGCTCAGGGCGGTTTCATTCTTCTCTAATTCGAGTGAGGAAACGAGAGACCGAAGAGAAACAAAAAGCAAAGGAAGATCAAAAATGAGATGATAAAACAATGACGTATCCAAGCTTAAAGTGAAGGAAGACAGCCACTCCGCAAAATCATCGAATGACACATACCGCCCGAGCAGGCCAACAACGCCCCAAACGGCAGAGCATTGAAAAAGACCCCAGAACAAACACAGAATGCCCACAACGGGAGGGATTAGTTAGATCCAAAGCACACCAGGAGAGCCCTATAGGCCTAAGGCGGTATCGGACAGAATGAAAATGTATGGAAACGTCCAAGGGTGAGATCAGAGACATAGTATCACTGTGAACGCGACTAAGGGAAACGGAGATGAAAGCTAAAATGAATCACAAGAACAGAGAATGCCATTCCGAAGAGCGAGGTATGGCTAGGGAGCGGTTATAGGTAGGATGCATTCTCACCTAATCTTGATCGCGGGATGGAAGGATGGAACCTTGATCCTAACACACGTCTTGCCATCTCTGTGACTTTCCACAAAAAAAAAAAAGCGTGGCGCGGCACGTGCGATTGTGTGTGATAGGCTTTGTCCGTTCGTGTGAAGATAGCAGTTGGGGCCAAGAGCGGGACCCTTGTCAATCCGTTCTCATTCATAGAGTCACTGTCCCAACCTCAGCAAACGCAACTAGTGAATATGTATATCTCCTATCAAGAGCTTTCACAGGGTCGTCTGGTAGGGGCAGGTACTTTTGCGGACGTATTCCAAGGAACATGGCACAGTACGACAGCGAGGCTGGACGTCGCAATCAAGATCTTGAAGGAGAGAGACATACCACTCGAATACACCGAGGACCAAGCACGAGAGAGAGTGGAGAAGGTAAGTGGGGAGTCTTAATCGTTTCTTTAGGAGACTAGACGATACCACACAGCGATTCAACAGGGAGCTGCAAGAGGTGTGGCAACGATTGAGTCATCTAAACGTGCTTGCGTTTTACGGGTACAGTATCGATTCCGGCGAGACGAGAAACTACATCTTTGTCTCTCCATTCCGTTCAAAGGGGAACATCTTCGACCACTTGAGCCGGAACCCTGCCTTGAGCGGCAAGGGGCGCCTTGAACTTGTACGTAACCGTTCGCAGAGTCTTATTCTTTTCCTGTCAGTGCGTCTAACCTTTCTCCTTCCAGTCACTCGGGGCTTCGCACGGTGTAGAGTACCTTCACTCGTCCTCCGAGCCTGGATCGATATTTTTATGGAGATATCAAACCAAATAACATCGTAATTACCGACGATTTTACGCCCCAGCTCTGCGATTTCGGATTGGCACGAGTGTTGTCAGACAAACCAACAGGCTACACTACCTCTGGAAGACTTGCCGGGTCAGCGAACTTCGAGCCTTTCGAAATGTGGCGTGATGGAACATGTTCATTGGAAGGGGATATATTCTCTTTTGCAGGCGTAGTGCTTCTGGTGAGCTACTAATCCGATATTGTCCAATGAATCTCGTCAATAACGGCCCCAAGATCATGAGCAATCAAGTTCCTTACCACAACGTACACTCGGACCTCATCGGGATTACGAGGCTAGAACACGAGGTTATGCCTGATCCAGCGGACCATTTCATGCTCCTGGACTCTGATCCACTGTGGTCGCTGATGCGGCAGTGCTGGGCGAAAAATCGGCGGAACGACCTTCCATTGGGTTGTGCATCGAAGCGGTTAGATGATGACGTCCCTTTCATGACTCTCAGATGCTAACGCTTACTATTTAGCTCGGTGAAGCGTTGTCGCGGTGCTCTGATGAACCCAGACTGGGGGAAGCGTAGAAATCGGGACCTGTTTTGATATTCGAGTTGTAGTCCCCTCGTGCAACGGCAGACAGTGCTATTCAATTCACCATATAGATTCGACCGATAAACGTCGCGCTTACAATAAGCGATGTCCACACCATGAAAATGCATCGATCTATCTACCAGGAAATTTACGGCGAGATCCTGTTGAGAAATGTCATTCCTGTCTCACCGACCCTTCTAATATTGCGAGAGCGGCCCGGAGATGCTGCCTTGCCGCATCAAGCTCTTGCCACTCCACCGAGCCTGCCGCAGCACGGCAATGATTTTTAACTTGAGTGACAAGGTCGTCCGACAATGTAGCAGGAAGCTCTGGAACCGGTGGTGGTGCAGACGGAGGAGGCGGTGGTGCAGACGGAGGAGGCGGTGGAGAGGGTAAGGCAGGAGGAACGATAGATATGGGGCTAGTCGCGAGTGGGGATCGCTGTCGGACTAAGGGAATAGGACGCGACGAAGATTCGTTGTCGGAATTGGATGGAGAGAACAAGCGAGGGGGTGGAGAAGACCGACGTACACGCCGGTGCGGTGGGTGCCGAACAGTTGGAACTCCCGGAGAACGAGGAGGTGTGTCCAGACGGACGGACTCGTCGGCGCTCGTGGCTGCTTCCTCGTCGTGTGGAAGGTCGAATGTCACACCGGGCCGATAACGCCTGACCCGCACTTCCTCTTTGGATGACGTGTCGTCGTCGCCGGCATCGTCGCTTTCATCTTCGTCCTCGCTTTCCATTAGGGCGGCCTCAACCGCCAGCCACTCGTAGACGCCGGCGCGTGGTCTCCGGACGGGAACCTCGGGGAAAAATGGAGGTCTGACATCCGGATTTGGTGAGCTCTAAGGAAAATACCAAGCTGCTGAGAGGCCTGGATAGCACCGTTAACGAAGCAACACCCTCACCAGTTGCTTGGCTGATGCTGTCCCGTCGTTCGACATTACCGAGAGCTCGCTCTCCGAATTCGACGACTCGCTATCCCTGCTTTCTTTTCTCAAGATAGGTCTTGGGCGTGGCGCATTCGCTGGCACCAGCGGCCGGAGCGGCATGGGCACAAGCACGGCTGAATTCTCTGGCGAGTCTGAAAACACAGCTGGATCGAAGCTTTCGTTTTCGCTGAAGTTTCCAGCGTCAATTAAGGCGGAATCCGGCGGTGATGTCTATGAGGAGAAGGGCCTATCAGCCCTGCACGAATAACAACACCTGTTTCTCGTACCTCTTCGGGGAGCTCAGAGACAGGAGAATCGCTCTCATCCTTGAAATGTATGGCTTAGAGCACCGTAAGAGCGAGCAGTTAAAGTATTTGGACCCACAAGCGGTTCGTCGACAGCATCGAATGGCCCTAGGCAACGCGCCAACTTTCTCTTGCAGGAGCGAATTGGCGGTCTTTGATCAGCTTCCTCGTGCCAGCAGTTGTGCACGACATCCCGAACGAGCGGAGGGACTGGATGTTCATCCAAGGACCCTGGCTTCATGCCAGACGCTATTTTCAGGATGACGGCATAGTCGGTCCCGACTTCCTTGTATGGCATCAGGTCCGTAATAATCTATATGGCATATAACCTCATGTAAGATAGTGTTTTGACAGACGGCGTGGACCATGTACCTCGTATGCAAGACACCCCCAAGCCCACATGTCCGAATGGACCGAACGTTTCTCATTGCTGAGCAGCTCAGGGCTAATATATCGGAGCGATCCTTTGAGGGCTCGAGTAGTTGACAGCCCGGACGGAGTGTCGCTAAGAGCTTTAGAAAGACCGAAGTCACACAGAATGGCGCGTCGGTCTTGGTTCACCAAAACGTTGCTCTAAAATGAGTCACGTGAGTAGAGAGCGACGGCGTTGATTCGCCGGACCGACACACTCACAGCCTTGAGGTCCCCATGTATCACCGGTGGTGACCGGCTATGAAGGTATGCCAAGGCATCCGCAGTGTCTTTGACCTGAATTTTAAAGCCAAAACGCGTTAGGGGTTTAGCGGAAGTGGGAAGCGATTCGGGGAATTGCCACGTACCAAGCGGAGGCGCTCAGTGCTATCTGGCTTGCAGAGTGCCATGTACTCTAGGATATTCCCATGTGATTCGTAAGGTGAAATAAGCCAGGCATCGTCTAGCTCGGCGTTGAAACAGAAACCGATGAGAACGAGGATGTGTTTGTGGGACAAGGTGCTCCAAAGCTGCAGTTCTCGAGCCAGTCTCTGAGGGGAGAGCCCGAGTTAGCTTGGTAAGGATTGGGTGATTCGTTCAGGAACGAACCACAGCGGTTACCGTTCGCTCATCTTGGTCTCCCCCTGGTCGGAGTTGCTTGACGGCGACCAGTCTGTCAAAGCCCTCCCCTGCTTCATCCTTCATAAGCGCGAGCCTCACAACTCCAAATCCTCCCCTCCCGATTTCAGGTTGATCTTCTTGGATGCGGATCCTGTGACGTTCAATACGATACCCGTCCAGGGCGATGAGCGCTTCCTCCTATTTATTTATTGGGGCTGAGCGCTCCATTTGGTAAATGATAGCAAATCGTCTTACCAATCGCTCAGATCTCCAGTTTTTAGTCCCGGTCATTTTTGGTGGAGTCTCTCGTGGTTTCTCGTTCAGTCGAGGGTGGGGAAGTCACCGCCGGACGCGCGTTGGAGCAAACAGAGAACAACGGGTCCTGGCTCCTGAAATTCCCAAATTTTGGAACGGACTGCATCTTCTTTCCGCATTCTCCCATCCCCTTCGACTCTCGCTCTTCATCATGTTCGCTGCCTCTCGATTGCCCGCTCAAGCCTGCCTCAAGTCCGCCGCTCGTGTTCCCCGAGGTGTGTTGATATCCGACCCATGGGTTTTGAGCGGCTGCTGACGGCTCATCCCCAATTTAGTCGCGCTTGCACGCACAGTAGCAACTGCAGCAACGCGTTCCACCCTTTTGAACGCAGCAAAGAGGGTTCCGATCGCCATTCGTAAGCAGATAGAATTTTTTTCGTTCCTCGTCCCAAAATTGTACTCAACCGTCCATTCGACTCTCATTTAGCCTCCTCGCTCAGGTACCTGCCGGTTAAGCGTGCCTACAGCGACGCCAAAGTCTACAGCCGATCAAAACCCCATTTGAACATTGGTACCATCGGTCACGTCGATCACGGCAAGACCACTCTTACCGC
>WSTX01008012.1:0-24536 GCA_019633405.1 Tulasnella sp. 408
CATTCTAAATTGGGTTTGGCTGCTCTGAGCTACATCATACAGTACCCTGACCCAAAATTGAGGGTTTTGGCTAACACGGGAACTCCAAGCTGTTAATTACATCGTACCCATGGATTCAACCATATACGTAGGTCATTTGAATATATTACTGTCACTTCACTGGTGTAGCGGATGATTTTTATGTCTTGACGAAAGATTGCTAGCAAACCACCGTTTCGGTTGGCGATGGACCTAACACGAAAATGACGTATTGCATTGGGGGAAAGATTGTGATTTCAGGCACTGGAGCCCTTTTGACTTAATGCCGGAACTCCGTTGAAGGCTGAGGTTGGCGGTGCCTGAAAAAAAAAAACTCGGTTCTCTATCTGCTTTTGTGCAAATCGCCGGTTATGGTGGCGGATAGCCGAAGGAAAGCCGCTAAAGTTGGCCCTCATATGTTGACTTACCGACGCATATACGCTGACTATGCTCCCCACTGATTTTTTAGAATACAAAGTTGATATTTTGGACTGTTATTCGCGTCACCCGCTGCACACTCTGAAAGGATTTCTGATTCGAACGAAATTCGAAAAGTACGGCGACATCAGCGCCGTAACATGTACCGTACAACGCGATCGAAAGGCGAGTCCAATAGTAGTCTCGGCACGTACGAAAGGCGGGCTTGATCGTCTGGGAGTACCTCGACGAAGAAGGAATTTCGGTCCACTCAACATCCGAGGCCGAACGTTCTAAGGTGAGCGCTGCCATGTTGGTAAGATGTTATTGATGAGTCGTTCGGGTATTGTACACCTGATTTTACTGCACGGCGAGCTGGTGCTCGGCCTAGTCAGTTCCGAAACTCTCTACTCAAGGCTTTAAGGCGAAGGACAGGGGTTTCAGGTACTGGAGCGGTCTTGGGGTCTTGCCGAAAGTGTGCTGAGTGCCATACATTGGGGCGCTGAGCGCCCGTCTCTCAAGCCCTTCGCGACGACCTAAGCCACGTTTCAACCTATCACGCTGCTTCTTAGGAAATGAAACCGCTGATGCAATAATTGGTGGGAAACGCGGCATAATAATAGGAGAGTCCTCCGAGGAACGCTTAGAGAAAGGGGATGATCTTGGCGTTGGTTCGAGACGCCCTAAGCGCCTGGGGCTGAAGTGACGTACATTCCTCAAAGCCAAAGACTTGGTATGACCTCTACAAACCGTCTCACTGGTGAAGGAGGTCTCGGAGTCCTAGCTAGGATCTCCTTTCAGGCTCCGAATAAAACAGAATTCAAACCCCGACGCGTCTCCCGCTTCGACAGCAAGCTAGGCCATGAGGTACGCTCGAGGCTCCTTCCATGAGATGCCTAAAGAAAAGATCTTTTTACTCCTTTGCGTCTGATATTCCCTCCGGCCTTCACGTCCTAGGGGCAGGTTTCGGGTTTTGGGTCTGTACAAATAATTTTCGCTCATTGCGACTCTATCCCGCCATGCCTCAGGATACTTAAGGCGAACCGACGATGAGAGACACAAAAAAGGCGTCTAATATGGGTGCAGAACGCTCGAATCAGCTGGGTTTAGGCCGGAGCGACGACAGATACGGGCTTCTTTGTTGGGCCGGTGGGGCCGAAATGACAATTTCCGAGAGGGTGCATCTGCAGGTGACCTGCAGTAAGTAGATGTAAGACAATGTCCAGGGCCCTGCGGGACTTTTCGACCTGTCCAAAACGAGATATGCGGAGATCTGTCTTCGACCACCGCCCGGTCATGCGCTTGCAATACCCGAAACGCACCGGACGTCCAGAGCGCGAAAGCGGCCTAGCTAGACTTAAGGCCTTTGGAAACTATATATAGGGTCGGAGATATATATCTGGGATCGAGCAATGGGTCACTTGCTGCACACCCTCCAAGCGACGCAAATTTTGTCCAACTGACCGGAATGTGGGGGCATAAGCACAATAACGAGCAAAACGATCAACGATAGCAAAATGAATCTTACGGTCGTTTCGACATATACGAACGGAGGAGTGGTTATCTGGGAACGCCCTAACCTAGCGGAGGTTCAGTCGAACCGTTCCGAAACCGAATCGACTAGCGGGGGAACTATCGACCTGAATGATCCATAATGTGCCCTATGCTTGTTGCGTATTAATGGGATGGAGACTGCTTCCAGACCACCGTGGTCGTTGACGGCGAACTTTCGAAGACCTCCAATAGATCGGCTGTACCTGAAACGTCATGGCGCGTCGCGCCCATTCCCCTCTCGATCGCGAAGACTCAAGCCACGTTTCAATCTATCACTGCACACACACCCTTTGTTAATCGAGAAGACCGCTGATGTCATAATTAATGGATGGTGCGGCATTGTGATAAGAGAGTTCTCCGAGGGGCGCTCAGAGAAAGGGGACGATGACCTTGGCGTTGAGTCGAAACGCCTCAAGCGCCTGAAGCTGAGGAGGCGTACATTCCTCCAAGCCAAATGTCCCCTAGTTGGCTTCTTCAGCTCCTGAAGGTTGTTACCGTCTCATCGGTGAGAGGGGTTTCGGAATTCTAGCTGGGAGCCCTTTTCAGGCGCCGCTCCAAACAGATCAAAATCCAAAACCTCGGCTAGTTCGCAGCCATTGCATGTTGGCCGACCCGTCTTCCGCTTCGACGAGATTGGTTTCATCAGTGGTGTTACTTAGATGGAAAGTCATTCTCTCCCGGTTCTCAAGTCCGTGAGGGCAGGGTTTGGGCCCTTTTCGTGTCTTTACATTGGCTCAGGAAGCTTCAGGGGAACCGGTGATGAAAGACACGAAAGTCCGTCCAAAAGTGGTGCGGGACGCTCGGATCTCCCGGGTTTAGGTCGGCGCGACGACTGGGCTGATCAGATGTGTTGAGCAGCTGGAACGGAAACGACGATTCCCGAGAGGGTGCTTATTCAAGTCATGGCAGATATAAGACAATGTCCAACAGGACCTTTTAATCTTTCCAAAACGGGATATGCGGCGATTACCCTATGTTTGCTGAATATTCATGAGATGGACATCGCTTCCAAGTCGCTAGGGAGTAGTTGGTCGAGGACCTCCAATAGGTTGGCTGTACCTGAAAACGTCATGGCGCACCGCGCCCGTTCCCCGGCCTCTCTCGATCGCGACGGCCCAAGCCACGTTTCATCCTATCGCGCTGCTTAGTAGGAAGGAAAGCCGCTGATGTAATAATTGGTGGGAAACGCGGCATAATAATAGGAGAGTCCTCCGAGGAACGCTCAGAGAAAGGTGATCATCTTGGCGTTGGTTCGAGACGCCCCAAGCGCCTGAAGATGAAGTGGCGTACATTCTTCCAAGCCAAAGACTTGGTACGACCTCTGGTTACCGTCTCACTGGTGAAAGAGGTCTCGGAATCCTATCCAGGAGTCGACCTCTTTTCAGGCTCCGAACAGACCAGAATTCAAACCTCCCGCTTCGACGGTAAGCTAATAGACCATGGAGGTACGCTCCGGGCTCCTTCCATCAGGTGCCTTAAGCGAAAGATTCTTTGGCTTCTTTGCGTCTGATATTCTCTCCGGGTCTCAAGTCCTTGGGGCAGGATCTGGGCCCTTTTCGTGTCTTTACATTGACTCAGGAAGCTTCAGGGCAACCGGTGATGAAAGACACAAAAAAACCCGTCCAAAAATGGTGCGGGACGCTCGGATCTCCCGGGTTTAGGTCGGCGCGACGACTGGGCTGATCAGACGTCTTGAGCAGCTGGAACGGAAACGACAATTTCCGAGAGGGTGCCTATTCAAGTCATGGCAGATGCAAGACAACGTCCTATACAAGACTGTTTAATCTTTCCAACACGGGATATGCGGGCGATTCCCTTAGCCACCGCCCGGTCATGCGCTTGCAAAACCTGAAACGCACCGGGCGTCCAGCCGAAACGTGGTAAGGCGCGGGGGAGGTTCTCGAAAATTGTGATTTTCAGGCACTGGAGCTGTCTTGGGTTCGTGCCGAAAGTGCAGTGAGGGCTGAGGTTGGCTGTGCCTGAAACGTCATGGCGCCCGTCCCCAGACCGTTCTCGATCGCGACGGCCCAAGCCACGTTCAATGTATCACTGCCAATCACATCCCTTCTTAAGAGGGACAACGCCGCTGATGTAATAATCAGCGAATAACACGGCATGGCAATTAGTGGATTTCCCGAGAATACACTTTAGAGAAAAGAGAAAGGGGATCAGGTGGTCTTGGCGTTGAATTCAAAGCCACCTGTTGCTAAAGTGTCCTATAAATGGCAAGTGACGATATAACAAGTTTAATGCAGCCCCACTCTAATCAGTGGCTTTGATAATCTACAACTATTATTACTCTCTGCCGTCAACTTTCCCACCGCCCGGCTTACCACTCGCCGTATATTAGTTTCATGAGCAATCCCCATTCTCCCCCCCGGCTCCCGTCGCCGCGCGCACGGGGGAACGGGGCGTATAATACCCGACGCGTTTCCAAAAGGAGGATAAAGTGGGAATTTCTTTTGGACTTCGGCGGACTATACCGCAGTCGGGTGATTCGCCACCCCATACCATATGGAGGCGCATCGTTACGCTTATCGCACAACGTCCATATTACGGCGGACCGCGGGTCGATGATCGACTCGAGCCGCGATTGAATAGTCTGATCAATGAGCGCTGTTTGAGACTGACTTGCCGTTTATTGCTGTGAAGCACAAAGTAATAAAGAAACGTGCCGTGGAGCTGCGGGCGTGGTGCGTTTCGAAGGTTCTTGTGTGGCTTCTAGGGTCGCTGAAAGGAAGCGGAACGACTCCTTTGTTCCTTAGGCTCTAACGCCTCTAAGGTGGTCAAGGGATTCAAAAATATTCCACCCCCCTGAAAGCGTCCGTCCAAGTTTCGACTGCACCCACAGTCACCTCCCAAACGCCCTCCTAATCCCCGGCAAGGCAGTCGTTCGACCCAGTCACCTTCGCCACCGCCCGTCGCCTGCCGTCGTCGTCGTCGTCGTCCTTGGTGTCGCCGAGTCGCACGCGCTTACTACAAACTACAAAGGGCCGCCGTAAACACTACATCACACCGCCCGCATACACTTCCGACGTATTCCCGTCCTCTGATCCGGACTCTCAAGGGCTACACTTCTCTTGGTCTCGCTCAAGTCCTGCGCCATCCCACACCTTCCCATCCTCCGCCCGCCACCTCTCCATTACAAGTTTCCAACAAACGCTTTGCTCCCTTTTCGCGGGTGCTCCCTCCTCTACTCTCTCTCTCTCCTCTCACTCGCTCAGATACTAATATCGACGTCCGGAGCCACTCATACGACCTGCAGTCCAGACTACAATCAACTCCCATCAATTGCACGGCCTTGTGACGACGAGCGCGAGAAGAACGCAACGCAAACTGCTTGGACAACCCGACCAAGCCCTTGACGAACACCGGGCCCTCCGCTCTCACCGGTCTCCAAATCCCAACCAACCCCCCTACGCAACGCCACCACCACGCAACCCACCCCCCGCCGTCGACCCGGCTTTCCTGTAATTTTCGTTTGGAGCAATGGGTGCCTGCATGTCAACGGAAGGCAAGGCCGAGCGGGAAAGGAGTATGGCCATTGACAAGCAGATCGAGGAGGATTCGAGGCGGTTCAGAAAGGAATGCAAGATCTTGCTGCTGGGTACGCGCGGTTGCTGGCCAAAACCCACTCCCGAGAGTCGAAACTACGGAACGCTGACGGACGCATGACGCCACACCACGTCTACGTATTTTTATGAAAATTTATTACAAAAATAGGTTCCGGGGAATCAGGCAAGAGCACGATCGTCAAGCAGATGAAGATCATCCACCAGAACGGATATACTCCCGACGAGCTGGCCGTATTCCGTCTCGTTGTATACAAGAACCTCGTCGATTCAGCAAAAGATATCGTATTAGCCATGAAGAAGATTGGGGTGGACTGCGTCGAAGGGATCAACAGGGTGAGTTCCCAATTGCACACACTCCCTGTTCCCCGTTCGATTCGGACCTTGACTGACCGACTCCCCCATCGTTCGAACCGCGCTCCCCACCGACCGTCCCTTCACTCTGCCAACAACAACCACCACCACCCCGCAAAACCGAACCCCCACTCCCACCGGCATTCCACTCCACCCCAATCACCCACCTTTACGCAAAAATACGCAACACACCGACAAACACACGACGCAACACAGACGTTCGCAGCGCAGATACTCGAATACGAAGTGGAATCCGACCCGTCCTTCCGGCTCGCACCGGACATCGCCAACGCCATCGACTCGCTATGGAAAGACCCCATCATCGCCACCGTCATGGACCACTCGTCCGAATTCTACCTCATGGACTCGGCGAGCTACTTCTTCTCGCAGGTGCAGCGCATCGCGCAGAGGGAGTACATCCCGAACGAGAGCGACGTGCTGCGCGCGCGAGCGAAGACGACGGGTATCAGCGAGACGAGGTTTAACATGGGCCAGCTGTCGATACAGTGCGTTGTTCACCCCGCCTCTTTCGACAACGGTGCGACTCGTGGAATCTGACGCTTTCTTGTTTTTGTCCGGTAGCATGTTCGACGTCGGTGGCCAACGCTCGGAACGTAAAAAATGGATCCACTGCTTCGAAGCCGTCACGTCCATCATCTTCTGCGTCGCCCTGTCGGAGTACGACCAAGTCCTCTTGGAAGAGAAGGAGCAGAACCGGATGGCCGAGTCCCTCGTGCTCTTCGAGTCCGTGATCAACTCGAGGTGGTTCTTAAGAACGTCGATCATCCTGTTCTTGAACAAGATCGACGTGTTCAAGGCCAAGTTGCCAAAGGTCCCGTTGGAGAGGTACTTCCCGGAGTATACCGGTGGGCCGGACATCAACAAGGCGGCCAAGTACATTTTGTGGAGGTTTACGCAGGCGAACAGGGCGCGGTTGAGCGTGTATCCGCAGTGAGTTTTGCTCTTTGGGTTGCTGTGCGGTCTGTATCTCGATGAACTCATCGCGGCTGCTCTTTCCCCTCGTCGTTTAGTTTAACACAAGCCACAGATACGTCGAATGTGGGTGGTCGTATTTGAACCTTAGAGGAGTTCGGTTCGCTGACGTTGCGCTCCCTTTCCACAGATCCGCCTGGTGTTCGCTGCCGTGAAAGAGACGATATTACAGAACGCACTACGGGATTCTGGAATCCTATAATCTTTTTCATTCTCGCGTCTCTGTTGAATCCTTTTCCTTTGGTACATTGTTTAACCTCTTTTGGTGAGTTTGTCTACCAGAATGGAAGCGAGCGTCCACAGGCTAAAGAGCGCCGTCCGTTCCTCAGTGCTATTCCCCGGTCTTCTCTCGCTCTCGATCTACGATAGTCGTACTACCTCGATTCCGCCTCCCCGCTTCTCCCTCCTGGTCTCCTCGGCACGCACACCCATTGTTCTTTTGTGACGCTTTCTTCCTCCTCCTCCAATCTTACCGAACTCCCTTTTATTATCGCATTTCTTCTTCTTCTCCCCCCCCCCTTCTTTCTTCTTCACGCATCTCCTTCTTCCCCGAGATCCGCTCTGCCCATGGTTTTTTCAAAAGTTTTCAAACTCTCTCGCCCTCCCTCACCTCTCTCACATAACCCGCTAGTATCTATCCCTCGACACGACCTCTTTTATCCTTTTACCGCAGGCCGCGCCCCTCTCGCTCCTTGTTTCCGCTTCCTCTTTCTCGCCTATCTACTTCTTTTGCGGTTTTCTTCCTTTCTCATCCCATGGTCTATTTTTTCTTTTCCCTGCTTTTCAGTTGTTTTGTGTGATGGTCCTCACGTATTATCGAGTACTCGTTCTTCTCCCCCCTTTTTTCTGTAACCATATATACATACCTCCTGGTCAACTTTTTAAAACTTCGAGGGTCGCAATTGGGTGCGGGTCCTTGCATATCGTGGTGTTGATGGTTCTGACGCAGGTCAAAATATTATTCGTCGACTCTACAGGGCGGTGTAAATGGCTGGGGGTTGTGACCAGCGTGGCGTTTTGCTCATTCCTTCCGTTCCGTGACCCAACTAAACTGCATTTCGCCCCGCCATGGACGAGGCGGCACCTAGCAGTAGAATTCCCTCACGAGTTCCGTGCTCGGTTCGAAACCGAATCTTGCTATCAGCCTTTGGGCTAAGACTACCAGTAAACAGCGTTGTGGTATGCACCATTTGTTCGTTTTGCATCACTACTTCAGACCCTGTCTGCCTTCATAGTAGGAGAGCTTGGACAGCGTCAAGCATATTTTCATCGATCCCAACCGATGGAAATTGATACATCCTATCCTTACGGAGGCTCTCTCCTTAGCCAAGCTTGATGAAACTTCTGAAACACCAAGGAATGTAGCGGTAAAACGCTTGCGACGCCGACTCCCGTTCAAGGACTACCATTTGGCGAGAATCCAGGTCTAGGGAATTGGTCTCGAGTACTCGCTTTGACAGAGCCTTCTTCTTTCAGCTACCCACCGAAGCGCTCAAGGTCTGGGCAGAATTGAGTCACTCGAATGTACTCGCGCTTCTTGGTGTAATCTCGAACCCGGACGGATAATCTATCAAATAATCTTGCCCTACTATATGCATGGCAATATCCGACAATATCTTAGCCAAGGCTCAGTGGGCGTACCGGGACGACTGGCGTTTGTAAGTGCATTGCCCCTGAGTTGCCAGGGTGGATTCTCATACTGGGTACCAAGTTCCGGGATGTGACTGCTGGGTTGGACTACCTTCATATTCAAAGTCTGCCCATCTGTCACTGCGATTTGAACCCGGTAATGATCACCCCTTTGAATTTCGCAAGAGCTACATTATTCGACTAAACGCAATTGCAGCTCAAGATCCTAATAGCCGATAACTTCAACGCGGTCCTGGGCGGGCTTCGGGTTCTCCCCCTTGACGGCGATGACGGGCGTTGGTCCACTCTAGAAACACCCGAGTTTAAGAGCCCAGAAGATATATTAGGTGAAACCCAGATACGCAACAGGCCAAGCAATGTTTGGGCTTGGGCTGCTCTGCTTTTGAAGTACGTCAACTTCGGGCTACTGCTTCTGGGTCCATCAGATACTTGCACTTACATATCTCCATCTCTCATCAGATCCTTACCGGAAAACGGCCCTTTGACTCAGATACAGGATCATTTAACTTGTTCAACTCCATTCTTAGTCGCCACTCTCCCGGACGGCCCGAAATGCTACTGGACCTCGTTCCGGATGCTCCCAAAGCGGAGTATGCGTCTACACTGAGGCTATTACACCCATACCTTCCCCTTTGCTGGGAATAAAAGCCTAGAAGTCGCCCCCCAATATCTCTGATCCGCCGGCAAGCGTTTATGTTTTCCTTCAAGGAGGAGGCTGGGGATTCTGTAGTGGTGCGTCTCCCACCGACCTATTACCCAAGAGACGGGAAACAACGCACTAATCGATTTCCCCCACCCAAGGCCACTCTAGAAGAGCTAGCGCACCTCTTGATCCCACACGGTCGCCTGCGTATAGTTGAGCGTTCTGAACTTGGTGCCGGAAATTACGGAAAAGCCGTTCTGGGCATCTTAGACGAAGCTTCGCCGACGCCCAGAGATGTTGCGGTCAAAAGGCTCAAAGCCGTGGGAACCCGAGGAGAGCGGGTTCGGCTGGCCAAGGTCGGTAAAGAAGGTGCAGTTCTTCGGCCTGGCTTACACAAAGATTGCTTCCATAGCATCTGGCGAGGGAGCTCAACGTCTGGGCTAAAGTCCGGCATCCGAACGTTGTTGAGCTTATTGGGCATTATTTGGACGAGAAATATGAATCCCCGCGGCTCATTTCAGCATTAATGAACAACGGAGATGTCCTTAAATACACGGAGACCTTCAAGCCTGATATCCAGCAGAGAATTTCATTTGTGGGTTCTGAGTTCTTAATTTGCTATTAAGAGGTTGTGCTTCTAAGTTGATCCCTGCTCAGGTGAAGGGAATAACCGCTGGACTCGAATCCCTTCATAATTTTGACCCAGCGATCTGCCACGGAGATTTGAAACCAGTCAGTGGCGCCAGGTTTTCGCATTGGATTCAAGGGCTCATAAGAAAGATTGGCAGGCCAACGTACTGATAGACCTCCGCATGAACTCAGTCCTGTACGACTTTGGATTAGCTTCGTTTGTCGGCGATCCGGCTCCTTCGTCAGGGCTAGTCACAACGACAACCCTCAAAGGCACTCCGCGATACATGAGCCCAGAGCTTTATCTCAACAAGGACCGCACACACAGTCCAGAAAGCGATGTATGGGCGTGGGCTTATACTGTCTTCCAGGTCTGTGGTCTGCCTTCATGGCAGCCTGATTCTTTGTTTACGCCTTTGTTACCCATTCGTAGGTATTAACTGGAAACTTCCCTTATGTTGAATCTCTTGGGGACGCGCAACTTTGCATGGCTCTGGTTAATAAGAGGCCACCAGGAGACGTTCATCTGCTGCTCTCGAACAAGCTTGAAGACACCAGTCCGGAGTCCGCTCTCACCCTGCAGTTCCTGTATTCCACCCTTCCCTAATGTTGGGACTTTGGGCGCCAGGTTCGCCTCTGCATACGTGCACTGCCTTCACAACTATACAATCCCTCTTGTGAGAGAGTGCCCCCAGCCGGTGGGGGGGAGGACGCCGAGTCCAGCTCTTCGATGGAGGGAACATCACTTTCTCTAGATTCACGGAATCCGTCAGCAGTACGCGCGGACAGCGGTGAGGGTGCTCAAGGTGCTACTGGCGGCGCGACTGTTCACAATAGCCCAGGATCGGAGAACTTGCGCAAGCGAAAACGGACGGGTTCAAGCTCCTCTGGGGATACCGACGTCAATGACAACGCTCGACGCGTAAGAAGTAGATTAGAAGGGAATTCGGATGGAAGAATGAGTGGTGAGGAAGATGAGGAATGGGTGGGTTAGGGGCCGGGAGGCAGTCTAAAGTCAGGCCTTGACCGCGTTGCCTCGTGCATTACAGGCCAACGCTCTCAGGGCGCACCTCTTGGCGCTCGCTGCCGCACTCGATGTGGGCACACAGACGAGAGAAGGTCAGATCTCTCGCGCGCGAGGGATCAAACAGGTTCTCGGAGATGAGTGCCTAAGCCAACTCGCAACAGTCGTCCAAAAGTATCAATCGGGACAAGAAGACCGAAACATCTGATAGGCCGTAAGTTACGAGGCACGACCGGCTTAGACAGGGTACTGCGAGCTTCTAACTGCAGTGTATACGACCATATGCAATTCCTCCCCCGCAGCAGGTGGAAATTCTGATTTATAGTAATGGTCGAGCATTGTGAATCGGACGTATAGATTACTTAGTTTGATGCACACGATCGTATCAATGTCGAGTCTTGTATTCTTTCTCCCCGTGGCCTCAAGCGTTTCTGAAATCCGAAATAAGCACGGGAGAATGCAAAAGCCGTCGAAGTCGAAGCTGCCACGAAGGACAACGACGAACAGTGCACCTTACATGTAACTTCGGTCACGTTTCCCACCGTTTACAAGGTGTTTCATTTCCGACCAAAAGATTCCCCTCCACACCCATTAAACATTGCAAAGACTGGAAGTTTAATGCGAAGTCGATCCTGAACCATCGAAGTCAGTCATGCAAAACACATGACGAGCCGACTGCAATCTCCGGCTCAACAGAAAGTAGGATATATTCTTTCTGGTGCTTTCGCGCCTTGGACTGACGGACCACAGTCCACTGGTGATCCCTTTCGACCTCAACAACAAGCACACAGGCTCAAGCGTGGCAGTTCTTCCCTCCCCCTCTTGGCTTCCTCCGGCCACTGTCGTCAATCTCGCCCTGACTAAACGTCGAGAGAGGTAGTTGTAGCACCCCTCTATTGTCCGAGCTTCTTCATCCTGACACCCGCAGGACCTTGAACGTTGGTAGCAAAACGGTTATGTCGGTACTTATCTAGGTTCCACATATGTATAATTTGGTGTTTTCTTTCAGTAAATGTTTTTGGTGCTTCAATTCCGTGGCCATGAACCAGTTTGACTTTCAGCGCAGGGCGACAACACTCGGTGTCAATTGTACCTTCCCCCGGTGCTTAGCGAGTCCTCTGGACCGGACCGGAGCTTGGCACCACGTGACGCCTGGCAATCGGATGGCTGGCCCTAAGACTTCTTACTGCGCGCGTGAGGTGGAGCAAATTTCCCTTGCCCCCTCACCACCTTGCCTCATGCTTCCAGAAACACTACTGAGCCGCCCGAGCCGACCATTTTCGATACCATGGTTTAGCGATGTGCCGGGATTGCTGCCGTCACTTGTCCCTCCCCTTTATGCGCAAGCACCGCCAGCAATTTCCTCGGAGGATCTTGATGAAAGTGCACCCTCATTGACAGCGGCGGTGCGTCCCTGGGCCTCATTCTCGGAGAAAAGGCTTACCTCCTACGTTCCTCGCAGCGTGCAGTTTTCAAGAGGCTGGCGCATCTTGTCATCACTCCTCAGAAATTGGGAGTCATGGAGACCTGTTGTTTCTCTCATAGCGATCGATGTGAAGTTCACTCAACCACACTTTTCATGCATGGAACCTCCCAAACTCCACGGCGGGTCGAGGTGGAGTGCTTAAAAGCGCCGAAACATGCAAGAGAGAATCCCCGCCTCTGGAAAGCCGTTGTAAGCATTAAAAGGGAAAGTTTCAGCTCTTTGAACTTAGAAGCAACTATCAGAGTCTTGCAAGGCAGCTCGAAGCCCGAGAGGGCTTGAAGCATCCCAATGTGCAGGAGCTTCTAGGCTACTACATCAGCGCAAGCTACAACACCGCTGAAATAATCTCGCCTCATTCTGAGGATTCTCTCTGGAACTATCTTGAGCGAGCCTCCGTAGGAACAGCCCAGCGGCTCGGATTCGTGAGTCTGTTACCTCCGAACTTCTACGGTGTCCTGATTATGATTTCCGAGGTCCGGGATATTACGGCTGGCCTCGACTACCTTCACAGTCACAATCCACCGATTTGTCACGGCGCTTTGAATCCGGTGAGGATTGCTGTATCCATAAATGGGACTCACTGCAGCTCAATATACCTACAGTATAACATTGCCATAGATAGCAACTGCAGCGCCGTGCTGAGTTGTTTTCAGTTAGCTTCAGTATACAGTGATTCGGATGATCCATCTGGTCTCATGATGTTGGAAGGACCAGCGGGAAATTTTGAGTACGTGAGCCCGGAGCTTATAGTGGGAGACCAACCAAGGCGGACGCTTGCAAGCGATGTCTGGGCATGGGCATGCACCGCGTTCCAGGCAAGTGCGCATATTGGAAATGGCTAAATGTTCCGGCGTCATCGCACATACATTAAAATGCGAATTTTTAGATTCTCACTCAAGAAAGGCCTTTCCACCAACGCGTAGGGGACTCTGGGATCTTGTATTCAATGATTAATTGCGAGCCTCCCGGACGGCCCAAAATGCTCCTTGACCTTATTCCAGACACCCCCAAAGCGGAGTACGCATCCGCTTTGAGGTTATTAAACTCCTACATACCTTTATGCTGGGAATACGAGCCAAGCAAGCGCCCTTCAATATCTTTAGTTCGGCGACAGACTTTCATGTTCTCATTCGAGAATGATGCTGGGGACTCGGTCGTGGTGGGTGCCGTTCTTTATCTGTACCGATGTCTTGATGACAGTGACTCTTCCGATCAAATGTAAGGCAACACTGGAAGAACTGGCGTACCTTTTAATTCCTCCTGAACGCCTGGATCTGGTTGAAAGTTCTGAGCTTGGCTCAGGAAATTACGGCGAGGTTGTTTTGGGTACACTAGATAAATTGTCACCTAGACCGAGGGATGTTGCAGTGAAGAGGCTCAAGGCAGTTGGGACCCGAGGCGACCGAGTTCGACTAGTCAAGGTCAGTACCAGTTGAGGCACCTACGCCCGCTCATGAGTCATGACTAAAGGCTGTTTCTCCAGCGCCTTGCAAGGGAATTGAAAGTATGGGCCAAAATCAAACATACGAACATTGTGGAGCTTATTGGCTATTATCTGGATGAAAAATATGAATCCCCTCTGCTCATTTCGGCCTTAATGCCCAATGGCAACGTTTGGGAATACATTGAACGCGCTGGGCCAGCTATAGAGCAGAGGATTGTGTTTGTGAGTCCAAGAATGCCGGAAGCAATCAATGATAGCTCTCAACTACATGCTTTCAGGTGGAGGGTATTACTGCTGGGCTGGCATGTCTTCATAATTTTGATCCTCCGATATGTCACGGAGACTTGAAACCAGTGAGCGTTACTCAGCTTATCCAGCAAACTGGAGAGGTAAAACTAAATCCCCGCAGTCAAACGTCCTAATAGACGGACACATGAACGCTGTCTTGTGCGACTTCGGATTGGCTTCATTTGTCAGCAGCTCGGCAATATCTCCAGGGCTACTCACATCGACGAGCCTCAAGGGAAGCGCCCGATACATGAGCTCCGAGCTCCACCTTGAAGATTGCAAGCACAGTCTTGCAAGCGATATATGGGCTTGGGCCTGTACTGTGTTCCAAGTATGTTGTTTGCGCCGCCATTAGGAGTCAGATGTATTCACCTTCTTTATCCATTCACAGATATTAACTGGCAGTTTTCCGTACCCCGAGGCTCCCGGGGAACCGCAAATTTGTGTGGCCATGATCAGGAAACAACCACCAGGGGACGTTGATCTGATGCTTCCAAACAACTTTGAAGAAGTAGATGCGGACTCTATTTCAACCTTGCAATCTCTTCACTCCATTCTCCCGCAGTGCTGGAACTTTGAACCCGAGCGTCGGCCGCGGATGCGTGTGCTTTCGCAAATATGCAAGCTCTCCACCGGGGCAGAGTCCGTGAGCATTGGAAATGAGGGCGCCGGTCTCAGCGGTCTGAGAAGGGGAACAACGCTTCAGAAGGCTTTGCAGGGTTCCTCGGCTGCGTGCGCGGACAACAACGAGGGTGCTCAAGCTGCTGATATGGTGGATGTCCAGGCTGGCCCGACCCCGGAGAACTTGCTTAAACGGAGGTGGGGGGGTCCATACTCCCCCGAGAATGCGGACAGCGGTGACGGCGACGGGCGACGAGTGCAAGCGAGAGTGAGTGCGAGTAGGGATGGGAGTACGGGCGCTGAAGTGGACGAGGAGAGAGAGGTGAGTGTTCAAAGCCCGACCTAGGTAGAACTAGTTGGCCCAGCCTTCACTATGTCTCTGTAGGGCAACACCCTGAAAACGCAATTGTTGGCGCTGGTAGCGGCAATAGACAGGGGTTCGCAAATGGCGAAAGGTCAGGTTCCTCATGATACTCGGTCCCAGATAGGGAGGATTAGGGAGGCTCTGGGCCATAAGTGGGAGAGCCAACTTGCAACAGTCCTCAAGTCTGTTCATCAGCAAGAGGAGAACGGCCGCATGATCACACGGCCAATTGATGCTAAAAAGGGCCAGCCTAGCGATCCTCTTGGATTCCAACTCCAGGGTATCAGAGGCACTTCTCCCGCACTTGGCAAAGACCCAGATTCTCGAATGGAGAATTTCTAGTTAGAGGAATTTTGGATTTATTTGGCCTGTGTAAACAGTTGTATCGACGGAAAGACCCGTTTCATTCACATCCCCTTCTGAATTTCACTTTTTCATATGGCGTGTAGAGATCATTAGGCTGGTGAAAACAATCACTGCGTATGGAAGGGGTTGTTTCGGTCGGAGTTGAAACAGTGGTTGGGAAGCGCCAGGAACATGGACAACGGGAGATCGCCAAACTCCTCTCACGTCGATCCAATTGTTCATCGTCGGATCGCCTTTCTGTCGTCTTTCAGTATGACGAGTTAAACGGATTCGTACGCCCTCGTTACGTTCATCAACACAATACAGCCCTAGGTCGGTACCTATGGCCTTTCGAAGTGGGTAGGAGTGACTCCGAATGCGGAACTAGTAAATATGTGAATAAGATTCATTCGCAAGTGACGTCACACTCATACCTTCGGTGCAACCCGACTCCCTTCAGCCGGACTTCCTGATCCATCCTACCCGACGCCGGAGGAGTAATTAGCGCAAGTCCACGTCTGGCCAAGGCGGTGCTCAAGCTCGATCACGTATGCGCGCGAAGACTCTACGGCCCGCGTAATAATCGGGTAAGCCTAAGGAAGCCAGCGGATGGTATGAGAAGCCCCAACAGAGAGAATCTCCTTGTACAATAGTGTGGCAAACAATTCTGGCTCGAGCGAATCGAATGTCAACCTCTGCATTTGTTGCAACTTTGATTCATTTACAGCAGAAGTTAACATCGATCGCGTGTCCTGGAGGTCGACGGCGGAAGAATACAAACATATACACCTTACATTGTTCTGAGCTAAGAGGACAGCTGGTACGATAGGACCAACAAACATACTACAACAGACGAGTACGCTTCCAGATAAACTCACACTAGCCTCGTTCGAGTGTCGAGGTGGCAGGTTTTTCTCGATCGCGCGAAGGCGGGGAATCTGCCTTTCGAAGTACGAAGTATATGTTCGCGAATATAGAAAGAATGCAGGCCGCAGGCCAAATAATTGCACTGAGGGGTTGAGGTGAGATCTTGTCTGGCGCATGATCTGGGTGGCTTGCTACCGGACCGGGTAGGGGTGAGGAATAGGATATTTGGAGCGATTGGTAGGCAACGGCAGATAGTACTGCAAGAATGCACGCGCCACCCAAGATATTTGGACCGAGTGCTAGGCTCGAGACCTTGGTCGACGGCTGATCCGCCACAAACTCTGCAACCTTGTCGCCAGTGACACCATGGCCCGTGCTGTTTTGTTCGTTGTCGCTGGAGCCCTTTTCCAACCCAATTCCATCTTGACCCGCGTTTAACGTCTCCTCAACCGGCTGGTTGTCCTGAGTGTGAGCGTTCGTTAGTGTGTTTCGAGTATCCGCATGAGTGTGCAGGTCGTTGCCGGGTTCATCGCCATCGGTACCGCCTTTGACCTCCGCTTTTTCGTGGTCCAACGGCACCTTCGGTAGCTTAGCTTTGAACACGGCGATCTTGTTCAAGAACAGGATGATCGACGTTCTTGGGGACCCCCTCGAGTTGATCACCGACTCGAAAAGCACGAGGGACTCGGCCATCCGGTTTTGCTCCTTTTCTTCCAAGAGGACTTGGTCGTATTCCGACAGGCGACGCAGGAGATGATGGACGTGACGGCTTCGAAGCAGTGTATCAACTCTTTACGTTCCGAGCGTTGGCCGCCGACGTCGAACATGCTACCAAACAAAACAAGATGCGTTAGATTTCAGGAGTCTCACGTCGTCGGAAGAGGCGATTAGAACGCACTGTATCGACAGGTGGCCCATGTTGAACCTCGTCTCACTGATACCCGTCGTCTTCGCTCTCGCCCGCAGCACGTCGCTCTCGGTCGTAATGTACTCCCTCTGCGCGATGCGCTGCACCTGCGCGAAGAAGGAGCTAGGGTAGAATTCGGACGAGTGGTCCATGACGGTGGCGATGATGGGGTCTTTCCATAGCGAGTCGATGGCGTTGGCGATGTCCGATGCAAGCCGGAAGTAAGGGTCGTTCGTATTCGAGTACCTGCGCTGCGAACGTCTGTGTTGTGTTACGTGCGTGTTTGCGTAGCGGGTAGTTGAGATGGAGTGAATGCCGGTGGGGGTGGGGTTTGGTTTGCGGAGTGGTTGGTGGCGAGAGAAGGGACGGTCGCTGTGCGGAACGACGGGAGACGGTCAGTCAAGGTCCTAATCGAACGGGAACAGGAAGTATTCAATTGGGGGAATTCACCCTGTTGATCCCTTCAACGCAATCTCCACCAATCTTCTTCATGGCCAATGAGATATCTTTTGCTATATCAGCGAGGTTCTTGTTTACGGCGCGACGGAATACGGCCAGCTCCTCGGGGGTATATCTGTTCTGGTGGATGATCCTCATCTGCTTGACGATCGCGCTCTGTCCGACCCCCCGGATCCTGTTTCTTGTTCAAAACAAGCAGTATACGCCGTGTTGCATGTGGGTCCATTAGGCTAATGTTGTCATTTTGGGGGTCCTTTCCACCCAATAGGCCGACGGCGAAATCTTGCAAATATTCCTTTCTGAACCGAAGATTGCGGTCGGCTCGTCATGTGTTTGGAAAAGGTGACTTCTATGGTTCAATCTCGGCTTCCCATTATGTAATCTTCCAGTCTCGGCAACGCTGATGTTCAATGGGTGTGTCGCGGAAGACGTTGTGATCGGAGATGAAGTACTCTGTAAACGGTGGGAAACGTGACCGAATTCGAAGTGCCCAATTCCGCTGGATCCCATAACCCTCCTCATATGCACTAAAAATACAACCATCAGAACATGAAGTCGTACTTGGCTCATTGGATCCCGGACCCACTCGTGCCAAATCCGTACGCGCCGCTCGGGTCCTCTCTTCTAAAACTCATTCCATAGATTTCGAAAGAACGCTGGCGGGCGCATGTACATACAACGTTCCCCTTCTGAAACAAGGCTTCGGAGATTCTAGCAAGAGTGCGACCAATAACCAGATTAGGATCATCCATTACAACGGATATACTCCCGACGCGCTGGCCGTCGTCTGTATCGGATACAAAAAACCTCGTCGATTCAGCAAAAGATATCGTATTAACAACGAAGAGATTGGTCCGGGCTGCGTTGAAGGGATCAACATGGTGAGTTCCCCTAATAGCACATTCCCGTTCAATTGGGATCTCGACTGACCGCCTCCCGTCATCCACACCGCGCTCCCCACCGACCGTCCCTTCACTCGCCAACAACAACCAACCCCGGAAACCAAACCCCACTCCTACCGGCATTCCACTCCACTCCACCCACTCCACCACTTTACGCAAACACACCGGCAAACACAACACACACAACAGAAGTTCGCAGCACAGATACTCGAATACCAAGTGGAATCCGACCCTTCCACCCGGCTTGCACCGGACATTGCCAACGCCATTGACTCGCCATGGAAAGACCCCATCATCGCCACCTTCATGGACCACTCGTCCGAATTCTACTTCATGGACTCGGCGAGCTACTTCTTCTCGCAGGCGCAGCGCATCGCGCAGAGGGAGTACGTTCCGAACGAGAGCGACGTGTTGAGGGCGCGAGCGAAGACGACGGGTATCAGCGAAACGAGGTTTAACATGGACCAGCTGTCAATACAGTGCGTTGTTTACCGCCTCTTTCGACCGCTTGCGACTCGTGTATCTGACGCTTCTTGTTCTTCGGTAGCATGTTCGACGTCGGCGGCCACCGCTCGGAACGTAAAAAATGAATCCACTGCTTCGAAGCCGTCACATCCATCACCTTCTGCGTCGCCCTGTCGGAATACGACCAAGTCCTCTTGGAAGGAAAGAAGCAAGGCCGGATGGCTGAGTCGCTCGTGCTCTTCGAGTCCCTGATCAACGCGCGGTGGCTCTTGAGAACGTCGATCATCCTATTCCCGAACAAGATCGACGTGTTCAAAGCCAAGTTGCCAAAGGTCCCGTTGGAGCCGTATTTCCCGGAGTATACTGGAGGACCGGACATCAACAAAGCGGCCAAGTACATTTGTGGAGGTTTACGCAGGCGAATAGGGCGCGGTTGAGCGTGTATTCGCAGTGAGTCGCTCTTTGGGCCGTCAGACTGTCTGTATCTCGATGAACTCATCATGGCCACTCTTTCGCTCCCCGTTTAGCTTAGCACAAGCCACAGATACGTCGAATGTGAGCCCAGCAGGAGTGATCGGAAGAAGGAACCCGGTTTCGCTGACCTTGGGACTCTCCTCTCGCAAAAGTCCGCCTGGTGTTCGCTGCCGTGAAAGAGCCAATATTACAGAACGCACTACGGAATTCTGGAATCATATAACCTTCTTCATTTTTCGCGTCTCTGTTGAATCCTTTTTCTTTGGTACATTCTTTAACCTCTTTTGGTGCGTTGACAGCTTGCAGCAGCGTTCGTTCATGCTTTCACGCCTACTGTCCTTGACGTGTTTCAACGCAGTGCTCTTCCCTCAGTCTTCTCCAGCTCTCGCTCTGCGATAGTCGTACCACCTCGATTCCACCTCCCCGCTCCTCCCTCCTGGTCTCCTCGGCACGCACACACATTGTTCTTTTTGACGCTTTCTTCCTCCTCCAATCCGACCGAAATCCCTCTTGTTATCGTATTTCTTCTTCCTCCCCTTATTTCTTCACGCATCTCCTCCCCCCGAGATCCGCTCTGCCCGTGGCTTTCAAAAGGTTCAAACTCTCCCGCCCTCCCTCACCTCTCACCCAACCCGCTACTATCTATCCCTCGACACGACCTCTTTTATCATTTTACCGCAGGCCGCGCCCCCCTCAATCCTTGTTTCCGCTTCCTCTTTCTCCCTATCTACTTCTTCTTTGCGGTTTTCTTCTTTTCTCATCCCATGGTCTCTATTTTCTTTTCCCTGCTTTTCAGTTGTTTTGTGTGATGGTCTTCACGTATTATCGAGCACTCGTTCGTCTCCCCCTTTTTCTGTAACCATATACACATACCACATACCTCCTGGTCAACTTTTTCTAAGCTTCAAGGGTCGGATTTTGGGCGCAAATGACTGCTTTTGGGGTCGTTGAGTCCTGGGCATCCTAAAAGAATCATGGTTTCGACTGAGGGGACTACGGGATATGGGCGCCTAAGCGTGTGCGTCAAGGCATACGCACAGCCTCCGTACCATTCCTCCTCCATTGTTCCTACAACCACTTATTCAGAGTCGAGGATGGTCCATCGCAAACACCCAAGGTATCCGACCGGCTACTCGCCCGACAAAGCGACGACCCGCTCCTCATACGTTCGGATGCGGAGGCACTCGGTGTCTGGCTACCTGTCATACCTCGAGATGCCGCTCAAATCCAGCGATGAGTCCCCAGCATCGAGGTCAGTGACGGCGGATTGGTCTGCATCCACTCTTGTAGCTCACCTAGGGTGTCCTGAATATCGATACTAGCGATGCGGTGCGTATACTATTTGTTCGTTTGGAGCGATAGCATCGGGCCTTATCTGGTGCATGGAATTACAGGACCCAGAAGCGATATTGGGCGATCTCGTTATCGCTTTAAAGCGGTTGACAATCGCGGGAACCCCCTTCGCTGTCGGTAGCACTTCCAGAATTTTCTCCGCCAAGCTGGATGAGGGTTCTCAAACGTCAATGGACGTGGCCGTGAAGGAGTTCGCTCGAAATGGAACCGAGTCCCCAAACAGTAATCCCTTCAACATAGCGAAGGTCAGCTCTGCCGATAACCGGTCCCATCCATCTGTTCATTAACAGAATTGCTCCTCTCTGTAGATTTCAAAGGCACTAAAAGCCTGGGGAGATTTGAAGCATCAAAACGTTCTCGAATTTCTAGGCTGCTCTGTTCACATCAGTACCCACAGAGAAACCTATCGACTAATCACGCCTTACATGATCCATGGCAACATCCGACAATACCTTGACCAAGCAGGGCCCGGAATACCTCAGCGACTCAATTTTGTGAGTATCTCTTTGCGTTTTTGCAGAGTAAAGTTCTCATATTGCACCCGGAGGTCCATGATATGACCGCTGGTTTAGACTACCTCCATAGCCAGGTTCCACCCATCTGCCACGGTAATTTGAATCCGGTAATGACATTCCCATGCCATCTCCATAAGGACCACGAAATTTGACGAACGTTACTTGCAGCTCAAGATACTGGTAGATAGTAACCTTAGTGCGGTTCTGGGCGGTTTTGAACCTGCCGAGCTTTATGACGATCCTCAGACCTCTTTCGACAACCCCAGATTCATGAGCCCAGAGTCTCTGATAGGAGAAGGCTTAGTACGCAAACTTCCAGGCGATGTATGGTCTTGGGGGTGCTGTGCCTATGAAGCAAGTGGCCCTCGAGTTACCGCTTCAGAGAACAGTTATTGACATTTGCACGTCTCCGCTTTCGATCAGATCCTCACCAAGGAGCAACCATTCAACCAGCATGAAAGGCATGGTGCACTTTTATGCTCGATTATCAAACGATGTGTCCCCGGACGGCCCGAAATGCTCTTAGAGCTCGTTCCCGACGCTCCTGAGCCAAAAGACGCAACCGCGCTGAGGTTGTTCTACTCCTACTTCCCTCTATGTTGGGAATACGAACCACAGAAACGTCCTCCAATATCTCTACTTCACCGACAAGTTTCTATCTTTTCCTTCGTTGGGGACACTGGAGGCTCTGTAGCGGTGGGTTTTAAGCCGATACCCGTGAAAACAGTCTTTTTAACTGACCTTTTACCCACACGTAAGGCAACACTAGAAGAAATGGCGCACCTCTTGATTCCGCCAGATCGCTTACGTATAGTTCAAAGTTCTGAACTTGGCGCCGGAAATTACGGAGATGTCGTTCTGGGCATCCTAGATGAAGCTTCGCCGACCGCAAGACATGTCGCGGTCAAGAGACTCAGAGCGGTTGGAACTCGGGGAGAGCGGGTTCGGCTTGCCAAGGTCGGTACAACAAGGTGCCATTCTTCGGTCTGGCTTGCACGAACATCTATTCTGTAGCGTCTGGCCAGGGAACTTTTAGTGTGGGCAAAAATTCGACATCAGAACGTTGTAGAGCTCATTGGCTTTGCTCTGGATGAGAAATATGAAACCCCGATGCTCATTTCAGCATTAGAGCCGAACGGGGATGTCCTGAAATACATGGGAACCTTCAAGCCTGATATCCAGCGGAGAATTGCATTCGTGAGTTCTCAGTTCTGAACTTCTGGTTAAGGGGCTGTGTTTCTAAGCTTATCCCTGCTTAGGTGCAGGGAATAACCGCTGGACTCGAATGTCTCCATAATTTCGATCCACCGATCTGCCACGGAGATCTGAAACCGGTCAGTGACGCTAGATTTCCGTATTGGATAAAGGAGCTCATATGAAGATTGGCAGGCCAACGTTTTGATAGACTTCCGCTTGAACGCAGTCCTATGCGACTTTGGATTAGCTTCGTTTGTTGGCGATTCGGCTGCTTTGCCAGGGCTAGCCACAACGACAACCATCAAAGGCACTCCGCGATACATGAGCCCAGAGCTTTACCTCGAAGCGGACTGCAAACACTGCCTCGAAAGCGATGTATGGGCGTGGGCTTGTACTGTCTTCCAGGTCTGTCATCTGCCTTGGCCGTTAGCAGCCTGATTCTCTGTTTACGTCTTTGGTACCCATCCGTAGGTACTAACTAGCAAGTTCCCTTATGATGAATCTCCCGGGGACGTGCAATTGTGCATGGCTATGGTTAATAAGCGGCCACCAGGGGACGTTAACCTGCTGCTCCCGAACAAGTTTGAAGACGCCAGTCCGGAGTCCGCTCTCACCCTGCAGTTCCTGCATTCCACCCTCCCACACTGTTGGAACTTCGAGCCTCAGCTTCGTCCATGCACTCGCGTACTGCTTTTCCAACTGTCCAATCCCTCTTATGGGGGTGTGCCGCCGGCCAGTAACGAGGACATCGAATCCAGCGCTTCGATGGAGGGTACATCTTTTCCTCTCGCTTCACCGAATCCGGCAGGAGTACTCGTGGACAGTGGTGAGTGTGCTCAAGGTGCTGCAGGCGGTGTGGCTGTTCATAGTGGCCCGGGATCGGAGAACTTGCGCAAGCGAAAGCGGGCGGGTTCAAGCTCCTCCGGAGATACCGGCGGTAACGACAACGCTCGACGCGTAAGAACTAGATTGGAAGGGAATCCGGATGGAACAATGAAGGGCGAGGAAGAAGAGGAAAGGGAGGAGGTAAGTGTTTGTCACTCGGGTTAGGCGCCGGGAGCCAGTCAAAAGTCAAGCCTTGACCGCGTTGCGATGTGCATTGCAGGACAACGATTTCAAAGCGCACCTCTTGGCGCTCCTGGCCGCAATTGATGAGAGTGCACAGGCGAGAGAAGGTCAGATTACGACTACCAGCGTGCGAGGGATCAGGCAGGCTCTCGGTGATAAGTGGGAAAGCCAACTCACAACAGTCCTCCAAAATATTAATCGCGACAAGAAGGGCGCTGGAACATCTGATAGGCCGAAAGCATCCGAGGAGGGACAAGCATAGCCAGAGTACCGCGGGTCTTCGACTCCAGTCTACTCGACTAGTATTCTTTCCGTTTACATTCAAAAGCATCGTCGATCGAACAGAAGATACTGCACTTTGCTATAAATAAGGTTAGGATACACACGACATACGTAGAAGGAATGAACAGGGTGCCTTTTTCTCCTTGCGTTGCGCAGTCTCGTGTTATCTGGACCTTGACTGACCGACCGTCGTTCGAACTGCGCTTCTCACCAACCATCCCTTTCTCGCCAACGACCACGCACCCATCCCGCATCATTCCCACTCTCCTCCACTGCTTTTTATCGCACACATATGCACATGTAGACATACTCAGCGCAAATATTCGAACACTAAGTCGAATCAGATCATTCCTTCCGACTTGCGCCGGACATCGCCAGCACGGTATCATGGACTCGCTGCGGAAAGGCACCCATCGCCAGCGTCATGAACCACTCCACAGGACTTTATCTCATGAGCTTGACAAGCCACTTTTCTTTCGCGGGTGCAGCGCCTTGCGCAGGGAGATTGCATACTCAACGAGAGCGGCCTACTGCGGACGAGTGCCAAGATCACGGATGTTCGCGAGGCGAAGTTTAGCATGGGTCAGCTGTCAACACAGTGCGTGACCCAGTTTAGCCGACTTGTTCATCCCCCCTTTTCTGTG
>WSTX01008015.1:0-23971 GCA_019633405.1 Tulasnella sp. 408
TCCAAGAGGCGGAAGAGACCTTTGATGCGCGGGAGCAAGTCGAAATGGTTGGGATCGTGAACCTCCGTTGTTTGGGTGCCAGCGGCGCTGTATGAGTCTTGCCAGCTAGAATTTGCGGTCGTCGAGGCGGCTTGAGCTTGAGCGGCGGTCTGGGGTGATGGTGAGTGCGAGGCGAAGGGGGATGGTGCTTGGTGAGAATCCATATGGACTATTTTGGCGGACTTTCCTGAAGCGGTGCCACCTCTATTGAAGTCGGGGTTGTTTTCAATGGCCGTAGCAGGAATGTTTGAGCGATTTCCGTTCCTGGTATCTGAAGGGGACGAAGTCGTTTGCCCCTCCGACCCTAATGTTTGAAAAGTAGTGTTATTATAGTCACCCTGGCTTAGGTATGGGCACCCCCGAACCTTTTAAGCCTGAAGCCGCAGCGTAGGATGACGTTTGTACATCCTGCGGTACGGCACCGTCTTTGGACCGAGTCGCTAAAAAAACAAAGTGTCAGGGTTTGCGAACTGTTCCGCCGAGAACGTGAACTGACCCGGAGGATGAGCGTTAGAGTGGTCCGTACTCATACCCTGGTTCGAGTAGAGAAATCAGAAGGGATGAATGGAAGGTTGAGAGGATTTTGGGACTGGGGTTGGGTGGAGAGGCACTGGTTGGAGGGGTCGACGAGGCGCGTCTGGGATGAATTGTTACATGTTCCATGCCAGGTATATATGCCCTTTCGTTTTTTGACTAAGATGAAATAGCTTGATTGGGCTCAAGTTTCCTTGCATCATGTGTTGGTTCTTTGGCGTTCGATCTTCGGGGGTAGAACAACGAAAGGCATCGACGTGGGAATCTTCCAATTATAGCCACGAAACCTTGAGTGTATTTGGCGTGTATCGATGACTCGGACGATGTGATTTGTTCGATGAGGTTTATTTGCACGATGAGACTTCATTTTGCACCAAAATTAGCCAAAACTCAAAGCTTCATACAACGTGCAATTTGTTCCCTATTTGCACCGCTGCACTCACCCCAAACTCAAGTACAGCTTGGCATCAAGTTTCAACATAGGCGCCCTTGGCTCGGCCGATATCGATTATGACGCCCAGTACGTCGATGCTGAAGCAGAGTAATTGCCGGCGTTGAATCGGGCGTCCACGAGTCGAGGAGACGTAGCTTGTTCAGGAAGAGTGGTCGTGAAAGTCCGATCCCGAAACGTCCCGGCATTGTCTATGCAGACTAGCCATTTAGTGCTTTGGGACCGTCTCGGAACCGGAACGGCATGCGGAAGCCGGGAGGGTCGTGGAGGAGTTCGATTTCGACCCTCGACCCCGGGTCACTTCACCCCGCCCGTTTTAGCGTTACATTTCATGTTAAATCAGTAAAAATGCCATCTAGCTAGTGTCTTATAGTGCATGAAGATGGCAGAGCCATGCTAATGAACCTACAGCCCGAAGGGGTGTGGGCTGTCTGGACAATACTATCAAATTTGGGATTTTCGGTACCTCCCTCGATCACGTGTAAGTTAATCCGACCTGGGTGCCACTTGCACCCAAAAAACCATCTCTTTCAGCTCAGGAGATAGTACTTGAACAGGATAGTGTCTCGAGGGTTCTCTGGCATCACGAACGCAGCAAGAGACACTCAAAGGAAAGTTTGAATTTACTATCGACGTACACAAAACTGCGATCATTCAAACGAGAGTGATGTACAAGAAGTGACAAGTCAGTCCGACCGATTTATGCACGAAGGAGAGCGGCTCGGGGCTTCTTTAAGGAGTCTGCGATGTTGATGAAAGTTTCGGCGAGACGGATCTGCGTTTACCAGTCACGTGAGCACCGGTATACATCTTTAACTTCTTCATTTTACTCACCGTATCCATGGCATCACTATAGCTGCAAGGAACTACGGGCGCCAGTGGATCTCGAGGTGCGTCCTGAGCAACTCTTTCGGCGACTGTGACCATGCGACGGAGTGATGTAGAGCTAGAATCCTGTCCAAAAGAGACAGCATGGAAGGAAACAGGTTTGCTGAAGGTCAAACTGTCAGCAGAGAATCCAGAGGCGCAGGGGGAAATGCACTTCGCACCCATGAGAGACCGCCTGGTTACAAAGATTGTAAATGTTGTTGTCGTCGACCCAGCACTCCCCGTCCGACAGGAAAACCACAACGGGGGAGCTTAATCGCTCCAAATCAATCTCCGATGATTTAGGCATAGTAAAGAAACACGGCTTACCGATCGTTCGACCAATTATTGACCATGACCGTTCGCGCTTCTTTCAATGCACCGTCGAAGTCCGTTCCCCCGCGAGTGCCAAGCGGAGCCAAACGATCCAGAAGCTGGTCTGTAGTACTCGTAGAATCGTTCGTTATTTGTGTCTATCAGAGAGGAAAAGTGGAGGAGGCTGTGAGCGAATGAAGCGAACGAGATAAGCAAGGCAGATCGCATACCTGCGGATAGGAGTCGAACGTAATGACGGAATATGCATCTCTCCGCGGCCCCGTCGTTCCCGAGCCTCGAGTAATCCAGAATCCATAAAGAGCGGATAAAACAGCACCAAATCTGTTGTCGTTCGAACGAGTGATCTTTGCGGTCACTGGTTGACCTTGAAGTGGACGTCGGTCGGTGCATGACATGGAGCCGGATCTAACAGCCAACGTGGAATTTAGAATCTGACGAGCTGAAATGATTGGTTAACTTACCTATCAAGCACGAAGATGACATGGAAGGCTTGTCGAAGGTTGTTTGGATTCGGGCAACCAAATGAATGGCCGTCGCCCGATACATAGCTTGAGTTACCGGGTGCCTGCCAGTTAATAGGATGTGGAGGGTGAAAGATAGGAAGGGTGCAGAAACTTGGTCGAGCAGGCTGGGTCGCTGTGGCCTGGTGTTCAGGTCCTGGGAAAGATAATTGATAAGCTTCGAAATGAATCGTGAGCCGTGGCTGGGTTCCGCACCTGCACATTGGACGTCACAGAGTCCGAATTCGGCCTGCTCATCATTCGAGTAAGGATCTGGAGTGAGGGCATTAGAAAGTTACTTCTTCCAGACAGGGCTTATGGTCATACCCTTGAATCCTAGGCGTGACGAGTCGTCCCAGTCAGCTACGTCAACAAGGAACACCCGACAAACTAACCTGTACGTTCCCAGAAGACCTTATGGGAAACCCAATCCTTTGGCCGATTTCGATTAGGGAGCATAGGAACATCGATATGCCCTACTTCCTTGCACTCTTCTTTCGCGCTGCGGCAATAGTCGATATGCGCGTGACGCCCAAGATTGCGACAGATAGAGGAACATAATTGGGGCGCGCCATCGTCCTGAGCCGCGAACTTGCGTCCTTGCACCTCGACAACAGCATCAGCATTCCCCTCAACGGCCCAGGCGGTACGTTCCATCGATCCATGGGCGGTGTCATGCTCGGGTTGCAAGTGATCTGAGAAAGGAAGTTAAGATCTGATCTTTCAGCTACATTGAGGTGCTCACTAACCGAGAGGCAAAGTGCATATGTAGCCACAGTTCTGACAGGACTCCTCGCAATAGTGGAAGGGGTCGGGATCCGTCGTGCATATGTGCCGTTCTTCATGGGCGAGCTTTCCTGGAGGGATAACTCTGGCGCAGTCCAAACGTTTCGCCCGTTGAGTGTACTAAGATTACAAAGCCATCATTCCTCTAGACTTTCGTATGCGATTATGTCAACAAACCTTTGTGTAGCTGAACGTCGAATGTTTGCCAGCAAAAGTGGTTTCCACGGACTGCGGCGTCGTGTGGATTTCGCATATCCCCGCCGCTTCGCATTGTTGTCGACAGCTGTGCTCTTGTCTATGGAAATGGTAAGTTCGACCTTGGTCGCCATGTCACATTCCTGTATAGTGCCACACTCACCCGCATAAGTGCGGTAAGGAATCGTCCAGACCATGGAAATGATCACCACTAGCACAGTACTGTTGGCAGAGTTCACACCTGATTGGGCAAGCCAGACGATTTTCACAGGCGTGTCTCTCGTGAGGCTCATCACTGAGGATGAAGTGGTTTCAGTCAGGTCCAACATGAACACCACTGATGACTTACTGAGGGACTGCACATAGCAAAGGACAAGAAAACGTCTGTCCGTTGGAGGACGCCATGTCTCTCAAATCACACGGCTGTATCAGTTAACGCTGGTGAGTGTTTAGAAATGGAGGTCCCGATGAAAACAGCCAACAGACCTTCCCGCATTGGTGAATCTTCGCTGAACACTCGTGCTCGCCGTCCTCATGATCACTAGGTTTTGAACAATGACCTTGACAACCCTTACGCCCAGCAAGATAGCAAGGTTCACCACAAAGATGAATAGCAGGATTGCAGCTACATGGCGTAGATTCAAATCAATGCTTAGATGGATAAGTCACCGATACACTTACACATGCTTTCCATTATGACCGGCGCTGAGTTATGAAAAAGCGAACAAAGTTCAAATCTTCGAGTCAGAAAGTACACTCGGTCCACTTACGGAAGCTGGCAAAGAACAGGTCCGTCATGCTCCTCTGCGTACTCGCAGGGAGTGATGCACATATGAGATGTACGACAATCGTGAGACTGGTGCTGGTGCGACAGGTTGAGCATGCATTGCAGTTGGCATGTGTTGCATTGGGCTGGACAGAGTCGGACTGCATTGCGCAAACGCTCGGCGAGGTCTTTAAAGTCTCTCTTCAGGTTTCGGATGTCGGAGTTATCTGCAGGGAATCGTGATAAGTTTTGTTCGATCCATTTCTCGACGTGTGCTATTCGAGAAGTTGCGAGATCGTTCAAGTATGTTGCTACCTCATCTACGGCGCCACGTGCAGGGTCCACCCCCCAATCTTCGAGAAGTGAAGCGAGAGCCCGTTCCCTCTCCCCCTCGTCCTTTCCGATGTAGAATCTGGCATTGTGATCAGAATGTTCAACAACGCCTTGATCATCCAGGTTCTGCGAGCATAAAATGGACGATGTCAAGCAAGAAGTTGCACGTTACAGGGTTTAGTCTCACCCTTAGCTCGTCAGCATCAAAAGTTGAACCCGAACGACCATACTCCAGCGCCGCGGGGAGCATGTCGGACAAAGCCGCAACGCGATGCTTGATTACCGTCTCTGTTCGGAGTGATTAGAGAAGCGCTACAAGGGCCCGGGAACACGACAGAACGCACGATCGAGCGATCCCCAATCTTGAGCCTACAACTTGGATTAGCTCAAGGATAATCGCAGTTTAGGAGGGAATCACCTTCATCTTGGCCATAAGGGTCTTGAGGGTAATAAGGAACTCTCCAGCTGTCCCATGAGTGGATTTCTGGCTGAACAGTAGATTCCTAAGCTTGCCGAAGAGAGCGTAGAACTCCCTGGACTGTATGACACTCCACGGAATGACTGTCAGCTGAGAGTTATGAAGGACTGTAATGAAGTTCGTCGCTTGTTCTTTCGACACTATCTGGCTGAATTTGGCAAAGAACCTGTGGCAGAACGGTCAGAGTTCTGACGGAGCAGGCGGACGAGACACGCACTCCTTGACAATGTCCTTCTTATCTCCGTCCACGACATCCTTTTGTTCCAACCATTGTTAGAGATATAAAATTGCGTCAAGAGTTCACCAACCTTGATCACGATGGTCAGGAGGCCTTTGAATAACCTCTGATTCGCGGATGGGTCGAAGAGGTGAGTTGACGCTTGGAAACTCTGAAGAGAAAGAAGGTCAGGGACATCGAAGTTTAAGCCATGAAAGGGTTTAGTACTGTAAACATATTGGCCACATCTCGACTGAGAGCGAAATTGTTGCGGAAGATAACGAGGTTTGAGAGGGCGGTATTGAAGAGAACTAAGAGCATGTCCTCTTGGGCCGTGCGTTCGATACTGTGAACTCCTACGAGAGGAAGATGTTCAGAAGCTGTAGATAAGTCTGGAATGCATGACATACCTTCGAAGTCCAAAGCCACTACTAGACAATCCTTTGTAGGGCAAACAGATAACCAGACACCCTGCCAAATGATTTAGTATCCCTTGGGGACGCTTGTGATCATCAGTTGACAGCTACACACTTCAGTGGTCCGAACAGCTGAGCCAGCAAAAGACGAGTCGACCATGTGGTTTAGGCTGTAAGATTTGCCTACAGGGGTGTTTTAGAACAATGACGAGAAATGAATATTTGGTCCAACCTACCAACGCTCTGCTCCCCTGAAAACCATCGTAGTCCCATCAGGATTCGGACATACAAGCAGGGGAGACTGTACTTACCCATGGAAGAGACCACCTTAACGGGTTTGTTCGCCATGTACGAACTAAATATTGACTCGTACCACCCGAGGCTAATGGAGTTGATGATCTTGGACACTTCTGCCCCAAGCAACTGCCTCTCGAGAGCGGAGTCGAGGACACCATCTTTCAGAGGGACGAAACGGTTCTCCATGGTCACGGCAATGTGGATTGGAATCAGACAAAGGAGTTCCGCGATCCATTCGCCCGCCTTATATAGGCTTGTCGACAGCACCTCGCCGCTCACTTCGTCAAAAGGTGAAGAGTCAACGACAATTCGCGTGAGTCTTTGCTCGGTCGGTTTGCGTGAGAGTCTCTCAAAATCTTGCACCATTCGTTTGAAATATCCCTTGAAGGAATAGCTGCCCAACGACGACACAAAAGTGACCCTTGGAGGTTCTCGTCCGGCTTCCGAGACAGTTTGCCTGCATAATTATAAGCAAACGCAAGCAGAACTACCGTTGTACGAGAGACTACAGACCTTTGTATTGCAGCCGCCACGGGGAACCTTTCCCAGACTTCGGAGAAGCAGTTGATGAGAGAATTATGGACTGTCGTAGTTTCTTTTGCGGTATTGTTGGCCTCGTCCTTCGCTCGGAATTGGTACTCTGTCTCTTTACGACTGATCTCGAGTGCTGATGAAATAATGCGCTGGTATGCGACGTCAAAGGCCATGAGGAAAGCCTTCGACCGCTCTCCCGTCGAGCTGACGCAAAAGTTGGAGGTGACGTTGAAGCTCTCCGGAAGGTCTTTGACGATCCCATTTTCGTTGGAGCCGAAGGACGCGCGGTGGAAAACTCGAAGGAGTTTAGGACCTCTCTGTGTACCCTCAACGACGAGCAATGCAGCCCCATCCGGTGAAGACCTCACATAGAGTGGCTTTGTAGGAAGATGAACGGTTGCTGGTCTACAAGAGATCCGCCAAGGTTAGGCTTATCTGCGAGCCAGCTCTCAAATCAACTGACCTAAAGGACCGTGAAGGGATTGACAGGACGCGTACTCTTCCGGAAGCTTCCACGAGACAAAGTTCCTCAGATCCGCTAAAGAATGCGATTTTCGTAAATTCTGGGATGCCGTCAGTGTACCAGGAATTGAGCGAAAGCGGTGACCCTCGACTGTGCATCGTAGAAAACGTTTCATCCATGAGGAATTCTTGCAAGGAAACAAGGCCGGGCTGGACGGACATTAGAATTGGTTATATGCAGTGTTACCTACTTACTGGCTCCGTTATGACCAATGCAACCAGGCGCATCTGCTCGTCAACCGCAACCTCGTATTTACGACCGTGTACATTGGGAATGCTGCACGTTGCTCGATCGACCGAGAAGCCAGTTCGAAGTGGGAACACCCAGAGACGAATCTTATCAGGGCAGTCAACGATAAGAAGGGCCTTCTTTGATCCCAAGATTTGCAATCGGCTAGATATATTACATGAGACCACCGTCTGGGTTTCCGAGACTGCAAGGACTTACCGAATCCGCCAACCCAACGGTAAGTTGAAAGTTGTAGGTGAGCGAGGCATTCTCGGATTGGGAACGTGCAGGGGGTTTTCTTTTAGCTTCTGTCTATCGTCCTCAGACAGGTCTAATGACCACACGGAGGTTTCGAAGGTAGGTTCGGACCGTTGATTGTACCAAGCCCTCAGAGTGAAATCGCTATTCCAGTGCCTGGACGCTATTTGGTAGCACCGTGAATTAATTAACGGAACGGCGGAAAATGGAAGTACATAGGACTTACGCTTCACGTCTTCAATAGTCAACACGGGTCTGTAAGAAAGGTCAGATCATGTCTACTACCGGCGTGGTTCAGTGCGCTCACTGTTTCCCCTCTCCAAATAGACGCTTGATGATAGCCTGACGAAGAACCGACATGGCTCCCTGCTTGGCGCTTCCAAAACGAGTCGTGGCAAAGGACTTCGCTGCATCACGAACTTCGCGTTCTTGAGCCCAAATCATCTTGTCGGCGAGTGCTTTTGCGGAGGATTCTAGGGTCTGACGGAGCCCGCGCAGTGCAAGGTCCCGCAGTTCGCCGACGCTGGCAGCAAGGATCGGTTCTTTCGTCACCGTGTCGATCAGCGACTTTAAGAAGTCCGTATCGCTGGGCTCGGTCACTTTGGAATATGCTTTGAGGGTCTCCTCATCATTGCTTTCTTTGAGTATATTCAACTTGTGAGCGACCGCTTTAACATAGGGAAAAGGGTTGAGCTTCGCCCAGCTCGCCTGGGTCTCCTTCAAAGTTGAAGGGAGCTCCCCGTTGAGCGAAACGGCGTTCGCCAACTCTGTTCGTTGCTCTTCCGATAGGTCTCTATGCTTTTCGAGCATCCCTTTGACGATGAGGAAGCGCTTCTTAAGCCTGCTGAAGTTGGGGTAATTGATAGAGCCAAACTTGGCTTCTGCGACGGCTTGTTTAACTGCTCGATCAGCACTCTTGTAAGTAGCGCGAACGTGGTAAAAGTGTGCTGAGAAAATTTATGTCAGCGTGAGTAGGCGCAAAGAGATTGTAATTCGAGAAAAAGTTACCAAGATCATCGGCTGGTTGTGATGAACCTTCTTGTTCTTGATGCGCTTTGAGGGGAAGGAGATCTTCGGGGTCGAGAGTCCTGGGCAACCAAGGCATAAGCACTTAACTCGATATCTGGTTCAACACCTTACGGGTATGAATCGCATATTTTGGGGGCAAGGTATCTCGACACTTGATCACGGAGGAGGGGAGAGTTTGCTTTGATCTCGGCCAAGGACTTTTCGACCTCCTCTTTCTCTTCCTGCTGGATCTTTCGTTCGGCTTTGTCGACTGTGTCACGATAAGTTGCATAGGCTGCGGAGTCCTGGTTCTTCAAACCCCCCTTCTTTAGAAGAATGTCGAACCCGGTATCGTCGACAGAGGAGGATATAACAACGGAGCCGTATTTTCGCCTTTAGGTCATGCTATTCAGTCAGGGTCCGGGTAAGACGCGGATCCTGGAGGCTTACAGTTCAGCAGTAAAGCGGTGTTCGCCAAAGGATTCATCGAGCCTACGGGTGTAACCTACGCCAGGCACAAAGCGAGTGGTTGCAACGGCCTGAACTGCTTCGCTAGCAACGAATTGGGGAACCAGTGATTCTGAGCGTGTGGAGCCTGTGGATGTCGGAATATGTGCGGTTGAGGTACAGAAGGCGTGATGTGCAACCTATTGGAGTTTCGAACGTCAGAGGCAGGTATGTCTAAACGGGCCAGTGCGCGTACGGTGAACCCAGGCCTAATGTTGACGGCCTCCGCTTGCTCGTTTGTCTTTGCCACTTCGAACTTGAACAATCGGTCGTCGACATTCGCAACTTCGTAATCATTCCATGACATTCCAAAACCGTCCTCATCAGAATCGTCGCCTTGATCCGTATCCTTGAAGACGAGTTTTGCTTCGTGCTCCGGAGAGATGAGGGCGTGGATTTGGTCGGTTAAAGAGGTGAGATACCGCATGAATGTGACGCGATTTTTGCGAACGCTTCCTGTGGCGTCGTCATTCCAGGTGGTCTCCTCCGGCCAATAAATGACGTAGCGAACGAGAGGCTCGGTGAGAGAGTCATCCGTAGCAGGGGGGGAGAGAACATAAATGCCGGAACGAAGGGAGGGTCTCATGTTGACGGAAACGTCGTCCTCGACAAGCAAAAGCGCAACACTGAGAAACAGGTAATCGACACCCTTTAGCATGACATCGGAGGATGAAACTCAAATTACGTACACTTCATCATCAATGGAGCCCTGAGAATGAAGGAATCGTATTATTTCCGACTTGCTACCGTATATCCCAATGAGACGCAGCGAGGCTTCACGATCGAGGCGAGCAAAGTCGATTTTCGTAACGTTGGTATATGCTCCGGGGAGGACAGTGTTGATGAACCGGCCCAAAGACTCTTGGGAGATAATGATCTTATCCACCAAACCACCACTTCCCGTTTCGCTGTAAAGGTCCAAGAGGCGGAACAAACCTTTGATGCGCGGGAGCAAGTCGAAACGATTGGGATCGTGGACTCCCGTTGTTTGGGTAGCAGCGGCACTGGATGAGTCTTGCTGGCTGGAAGCTGCGGTTGTCGAGGCGGCTTGAGCGGCGGTCTGGGGTGATGATGAGTGCGAGTCGAAGGGTGCTTGAGTTGAGGAGGATGGAGGGAGGATCGCGGAATAAGGGCTGCTGCCGTATACGTAAGGCTGGTAGATGGGGGGTGGGGCTTGGTGAGGATCCATATGGGCTGTTTTAGCGGCGCCTCCTGAACCGGTGCCACCTTTATTGAAGTCGGGGTTATCAAGATCCATCTTAGCCTCGCCGTCCGTGCCATCGGTTCCAGCCGTGGTAGCAGGCGGGCCGCTTGAAGAGGCAGGAGTCGCGGAGGAACGGCCATTAGAGCTTTCACTGGCCGTAGCAGGACTGTTTGAGCGATTTTCGTTACTGGTATCTGAAGGGGACGAAGTCGTTTGCCCCTCCGAGTCGGCCATGGTGGTGTCTGTCCAATCCAGTTCGTCACTGCCGGTCCGTCATTCGGAAAGCCCCACTTACCTTCGTCAAGAGGCTGGGACTTTTCTTGATCAACCACCATACCGGAACTTTGTTTCTCCAAGTCGACTTGACTGGGAAGCGATGCATCTAACGTTGGAAAAACAGCGTCATTATGGTCACCCTAGCTTAGGTATGGGCACCCACGAACCTTTCAAGCCGGAAGCCGCAGCTTCGGATGACATTTGTACATCCTGCGGTGCGGCACCGTCTTTGGATCGAGTCGCCGAAAGAAAAAGAAGAAAAAAACACCGTGTCAGGGTTTGCGAATTGTTCAGCCAAAAACGTGAACTGACCCGGAGGATGAGCGGCAGAGTGGTCCGTACTCATACCCTGGTTCGAGTAGAGAGATTGGAAGGGATGAATGGAAAGTTGAGGGGATTTCCTGGACTAGGATTGGGTGGTAGAGGCACTGGACGGAGGGGTCGACAAAGCGCGTCTGGGAGGAATTGCTACATGTTCCATGCTGGGTATATATGCCCTTTCGTTCTTTGTCTAGGACGAAAGGGCTTGATTGGGCTCAAGTTTCCTTGCGTCGTGGTGCTGGTTCTTTGTCGTTCGGTCTTCACAATGGAAGGAACGTGACGCATCGACGCGGGAATTATTCCAATTATGACCACGAAAAGTCCTCCAGCGCCGGCGCCCACTCAAGTTGCCCTTGTCTGCCGTCCTATATCAAGTATATTTCAGCCCTCTGGCGTGTATAGATATCGATGTGATTTCTTCGATGCGGTTCATTTGCACGATGAGGCTTCAAAGGGCCATTCCACACCAAAATTGGCGAAAATTCAGACCTCCGGAGTCCGTGCAACGTGCATTCGTTTGCACAACTGCACTTCACCCCAAACTCAAGTACAACTTGACATCAAAATAGGCGCAATTGGCTCGGCCGATATCGATTCTGACGACCAGTACATAGACGCTGAAGCAGAGCAATCGCCGGCGTTGAATCCGCGAGTCGAGGAGACCCAGCTTGTTCAGGATGAGTGGTCGTAAAGTCCTATCCCAAGACGTCCCCTTATAGTCTTTTAGCATGCGTACTAGCCATTCTAGTGCATTTGGGATCGTCCGGAAATGGAATGGCATGGCGTTGAGGGTGTTGGTCGAGAGAGAGATGATGTCGCTGAGGTACATCGCGGTGTTCCCTACCGTGTACCACTGCCCATAAACAGATTAGAATTGGGCTTGCAGATACGATGCTGCTGCTATTTGTGCTGTACGGATGTCCTCCGCTCACCTCGAAGTTGAGAATAGCTATTAGGTCCCGCTTTCGGTGCGGCACTTCTGCGAAGCCAATTATGCTGGATTTAGAAATTAGCCGATGTTCATGCCACCCGAGAGTTCCTCGGCCGTATCGACCAAGTTTAACTTAACTCGCTCGGGCGTCTAGATCCCTCGGGCCACTTGTACGAGATACGACAATCATTCTAGGGCGTATGGGTGACACTCGATTCACTCGTCTACCTTGCCGCTCTATGAGGTCTATTCGATCAGCCTAGTCGGAATGGGGATTTAAAGTGCCCGTCCCCCAGTGTTTTACCGATACGATAAAAGCTCCACTCTTCTCAAATCACTCAACCCCAAAGGAGGGATACCCTCACTAGTATGCGAAAAATCTACCAACCATAAGCAATGGGACGGACGAACAATCCTCGTCCTCGTTAGCCGCGGAAAGATAATTCTTCGCATCAGTGGTAGTCTCTCGGATCAGACACTACCCCTCCGAAAACCAGATTGCACCCATAGGGAATCAGACAAGCTAATGAATGCAAGAACTTGGGAGTTTCACGGGGCCGGGGGAGGCATTTCGGTGGACGTGCCAGTGTTGATGAGACAAAATAGCGGAACCCATATTCCCCAATGTTATGAGCTATCAGATAGAATATTACTTCGTTTAACATCTTTATTCTACCTTCCTGAATGTGGGATGAGACACGTGGGAGGACTTCTCGCCCCACCCTGATACGTTCCAGGTGCACCCATAGTAGCATTTTCCCTGAGTAGCATATTGGCTATTAGTGGGCAGAATACGCCGAGAAAAAAACCTCGTAAGGGCAATTATATGAATAAATTGTCTGACTGCTTTGTTTTACTATCCACTGGGTACCCTGGATGCACAGACCGAGACAAGAACCACTGCTGTTTGGCAAACAGTCGGATTCGCTTTGACAGAGGACAAAAATACACAAAGACGTATAGCAGGGATAGGGAATCAGAGGGCGAGAATAGGATAGTACTACAAGGATTTATGAGCGAAGGAGGGCTGCTCTCGGCTTCTTGAGGGAGTCGGCGATGTTCAAGAACGTTTCCGCGAGGCGAATCTAATGAATGCGGGAAGATCAGGTTGAGACAGCCCAGCGTTGGAGAAAGTCACCTACTGTGTCCATGGCATCCGTATAACCACACGGTACCAGAGGGGTTAGTGGATCGCGAGGAGCGTTGGTTGCAACTTGTTCAGCAACTGTCACCATTCGTCTCAGGGATTCAGAGCGATTAGCAGAGCCAAACGAAACGGAGTGGAACGACAGCGGTTTTCTTTTGAGAATCCGAAGTTCAGTTTTCATATTACTGCAGAGAGGTCAATTGCTCACCCTCGGGCGACGGCACGGTTGCAGAGATCGTGGATGACAGGGTCGCTGACTCTACACTCTCCATCCGACAGGAAGATCAAGACAGGAGACCTGTGTCGATGCTTAGTACTTCGCTGTCGCGTTTCAAGGAACAATTCATACCTTTCCGTTGACCAATGCGTTTCCATGGTGGCTTGTGCGGTCCTAAGCGCCGCATCGAAGTTGGTGCCACCTCCGGCTTGTTCTTGGACGATTACATTAAGCATTTGTTCAGGGGTACGGGTCAAATCGTTCGCAAATCGAACCTAGAGCGGGTTGCAAGGATAATCAGACACTTGAACAAACAGCCATTTGAGGTTGTTTCGTACCGCCGCAGAGGATTGGAATGTGATGACGGAATAGGCATCGCGCCGAGCCCCTTGGTTGCCCGAGCCACGCGAAACCCAGAATCCGTATACTGCGGAGAGAACAGCACCAAAGCGGTTATTATTATGAGCGGTTATAGTGGCGGAAACCGGCTGGCCCGGAAGGGGGCGGCGGTCGGGGGATCCCATCGAACCAGACCTGAAATTCGGCATGCAACGGTAAGTGATCATGAGCAGCAGGTTTAAATAGCGTTTGGGGTCTCACCGATCAAGCACAAACATTACATGGAATGATTGTCGAAGATTGTTGGGGTTGGGGCAAGCGAATGAATGTCCGTCGTTAGACACGTAAGACGCATTTCCAGCGGGGTTCCAATCAAGAGGTTGAGGAGGATGGAATATAGGGAGAGTGCAGTAGCTGGGGCGAGCTGGTGCATTGCCTACAGCTTCATGCTCGGGACCTGTTTGCAAACAATTCTATCAGAAGTCGTCTTCGGGCATGGCGGAGCTCCGTACCTGCGCATTCAACGTTACACAACCTGAACTCGGCTTGTTCATCAACAGAGTATGGATCTAGGAGGAAATCAATAAAAAAGGGAGCATGATTTCGTAGTGTATTGGATAGCTTACCTCTAAAGCCTAAACGAGTTGTTAGGTGTCAATGACCTTTCTCTCAAATGATGATGCGCATACCTGTTCGAGCCCAGAAAACCTTATGGGAAATCCAGTCCTTTGGTCTGTCTAAATTTGGCAACATCCTGGGAGTGATGTGTTCGGACTCTTCTTCTCTGCATTGCCCCTTCTCTGTGCGGCAATAGTCAATATGCGCATGTCTTCCGAGGTTGGTGCATATTGAGGAGCAAAGTTGAGGAGCTCCGTTGTCTTGCGCCGCAAACCTTCTGCCATGCACTTCGATGACAGCATCGTTGTTGCCTTCGACCGCCCAAGCTGTTAGCTCCATGGATCCGTGGGCGGTATTGTGCTCCGCTTGAGGGTGCCCTAGAACGCAAATTTAGTCACGCTGATCCCATTAATAGAGAATGCTGACCTACCGAGAGGGAGAGTGCAGAAATAGCCACAATTTTGGCATTTTGTCTCGCAGTAATGAAAGCATTGCGGGTCCTCACTGTGAATATGAGGTCCCGAATGATGGCGTTCACCTGGAGGGATGACAATAGCGCAGTCCAATCGATTTGCAACCTGCGTAAACTATATTATATGATTTAGCGACTTTGGAAAGTTCCTGTAAAAAGACACCTCTACCTTTGTGTAGCTGAACGTGGAATGTCGACCGCTAAAGGTTGTTTCAACGGAATGGGGAGTGGTATCGATTTCGCAGATGCCCGCAGCTTCGCACTGATGGTTACAATCATGAGATTGCCTTCCAAAAGTTGACCAATTTAGGTTCATGCTGATCATTTGAATATGACGGGAAATCTCACATACCCACAGAGGTGGATGTCACCATTGTCGAGTCCGTGGAAATGGCTACCCATCGCGCAATATCTTGGACAAAGCTCACATTGGATCGGACATGTCGTGCGATTCTCGCACATGTGGCGACTGTGACCCTCATCACTAAAATAACTTAATCTCTATATCAGGAATGACAATACGTGTGACTCACTAGGGCAGTGTGCATGGCAGATTGCATGAAAACCGTTGCCTGCCTAACAATTGAACCTCACGCAGACCACATAACTAGATGATGAGTTTCAGTAAGAGAAAGATTATATCCAGCATTTACCGCACCTCTCCACAAAGATGAACTCTTGCAGCACACATGTGTTCTGTGTGGTCGTCGTCGCTTGGCTTGATGCAATGTCTCTGACATCCTCGGCGGGCACTGAGTGCACACGGCTCGCCACATAGGTGAGACGAAGGATCGCATCTGTTTAGAGAAAACCAAATCTATGAGTACACGCAACAGGCGCAATGGCGGAAGGGAAGGCTGCTTACATGTGACGCCCACCATGCCCTGCTCTGATTCCAGACGGTATCAGCCACACGGTAATGTGGAGTCGCTAAGTCATGTACTCACTGAAGTCCACAGCGCTCAGGGCTGTCATGAGCGTCGGAGTAGTCGCAGTTGCCGATACAATCGTGAGAGGTTCCACAATCGTGCTGCTGCAATGGATGTGATCGGTTCAGCAAGCATCGAAGGCGGCACGTGCTACATTCGGCCAAACAAAGTTGAATGTTTGCCAAAAGAGCCTCTGAAAGGTCTTCCAATTGTCGCTTTAGTGACCTCATATCCGCATTGTCCTGTGGGAATCGAGAAACATTCTGTTGGATCCATTCCCGAACTTTGCTGATTCGCTGGGATGCAATATCCTGGAGGTGCCGACTGAGGTCTTCCGTTGGATATCGAGCTGCATCTGGATTCCACCCCGTGATTAGGTTTGCAAGGGAAGTCGCCCGCTCTTTGTCGTCTTTAAGCAGATAAAACACCGCAGACGAGTCGTTGCCGGGAATGGGATTTTGATTGTCCATGTTCTGGCAGATTTGGAAGAGCGTTTAACACAGTTGCCGAATGGCGGCGGTCATTCTTACCGTGAGCTGTCCATCCTCCGCCTCAAAACCTAGACGACCATGTGTAAGCGCCCTCGGCAGTAGTCCGGTGAGGGCAGCCACGCGATGTTTGATTACAGTTTCTGTTTATTTAATGTTTCAGACCACCGCACCAAGTGTTGTGAGATCGGACCTACGATCTAACGATCCCCAGTCTTGGGCCTAAAATGGTGTATCAGTTCAAGCCCACCACCTAGGTTGTCCGTACCACGCACCTTCATCTTTGCCATGAGTGTCTTCAGAGTAATGAGGAATTCTCCCGCAGTGTCATGTGTTGTCTCTTGGTTAAACAGGGTCTTTCCGAGCTTCCCAAACAAGCGGTAAAAGTCTGCGGAGAGGATAACGCTCCACGGGATGACCGTTAGTTGAGAGTTATGCAAAACTGTGATAAAGTTCGACGCCTGTTCCTTCGACACAATCTGGCCAAATTTTGACGAGAATCTGGAACAGGGCAGATGAGCGATGTCAGATTGCATCGGTAGGAAGCCTTACTCCTTGACAATATCTTTCTTGTCGGCATCAACCACATCCTGAACGGATCGTTTAATACTGCACGCCGAGTAGAGCTCTTAAGCTTACTTTGATGACAATCGCCAATAATCCTTTAAACAACTTGGGATTGGACTTGGGGTCAAATAGGTGGGTTGAAGATTGAAAACTCTGTCTCCTACTGTATTAGATTCCGTTGGACAAAGTGGTCAACTATCGTCCGACTGACCGTAAACATGTTTGCGACATCGCGGCTTAAGGCAAAATTGTTGCGGAAGATGATGAGGTTGGAAAGGGCAGTGTTGAAGAGTACTAGAAGCATGTCTTCTTGGGGAGTTCTTTCGATGGAGTGTACCCCTACGATTGGAAATGGCGTCAGTGTCGAGGGTCAACTGAGTTTCGGACACGGCTACCTTCAAAATCCATAGCCACAACTAGGTAGTCTCGGGTAGGACAGACGGACAGCCAAACCCCCTGAAAGAAGTATGTTAGCAAGCCCTCACAAAGAGCTATTCGATCATACCTCTGTTGTTCGAACAGCTGAGCCCGCGAAGGACGAGTCGATCATGTGATTCAGACTGTAGGATTTCCCTATGACACTTCATCAGTGGCCATCAAACTTGACGCATGAAGGAAAACGGCCGCACCGACACTCTGCTCCCCTAATCAAGAATGAGCAACTTTTAGAGAGATCAGTAGCGATGAATGGCTGAACATACCCATGGAGGAAATGACCTTGACGGGCTTGGACGCCATATAGGCACTAAATATGGATTCATACCATCCAAGGCTGATCGAGTCGATAATCCGGGAGACACTGGCACCCAACAATTCTCGCTCCACACGTGGGTCGAGCACGCCATCCTTCAAAGGGGTGAACCTATTTTCGTTCGCCACCGCAATGTGGATCGGAATTAAGCACAGCAACTCAACAATCCATTCTCCTGCCTTGAAATTGCTCGATGAAGGATTTTCCCATTCCAAGTCGTCAAAAATCGAGGATGAGACATGAATGTTCGCCAGGCATTGACCGGTTGGTTTCTTCGATGTTTCTTCAAAGGTCCGAACCATTTGTCGGAAATACGAAGCGAAGGGACGATTCGGAGATTCGCAGACGAAGGTAAGGCTTGAAGGCTGACGAGTTGCGGGCGAAATCGTCTCTCTAGCGGCGGGAACCAGAGTCAGCGAGTGACTAGAATTCGCGATGGGTAGGATTTCCTCCTACCTTTGTATAGCGGCTACCACGGGGAATCGCTCCCAAACTTCGGAGAAGCAAGTGATCAATTCGTTGTGCCCTAAACTTTGCTTGGACTGAGATTTCGAGCTGTCGACCTTGGCACGGAATTGGTACTCGGTTTCCTTCCTGCTGATATCAACGCAGACAGATACGATTGCTTGGGTGGAGGGCTTGAGCCCCATGACAAACACCCTCCCACGTTCACCAATGGATGTAACGGAGAATGACTGGGCACCGGTAAATGAGCTCGGAAGAACATTCACGATACCGGTGGTGTTCGATCCGAAGGATGCATGGTGAAAGACTCGCAAGGTTGCTGGGTTCCCTTTGACGCCTTCCAGTACAAGCAAGGCACTGCCATCAGGAGACGACCTGACGAAAAGTGGACATGCATCTAACTGGATGGTAGCGGGGCTGCAAAGGTGTTAGTGCGTCCCATAAACCAGAACGGCGAGTGCACGCACCGGAAGTTTTGTTGGGCCGTTGATAATATGCGTATCCTTCCCCACGACTCCACCAAACAAAGGTCATCGGTGCCGCTGAAGAATGCAGCGTGTGCTATGTCGGGTACCGTGTCATCATACCATCGTTTTAGATCGAAAGGAGAACCGCGGCTGCGAATGCTGGGAGGATCGCTTTCGATCGTGTATTGCTGAAGCACGCATGAGTTCTTCATAACGTATCTCGAGGTCAGCGAGAATTCGCGTTCCAAAGCCTAGGTCACATACTTGGCTCATAACCACAAAGGCCAGAACCCTCTTCTGCTCGTCGACCGCAATAACGTACTTTCGTTCGGCTGGCAAAGCGATCTGGTATGTTGGAGCCTCAAGTTTGGGACCAGACTGGGGCGAGAAAATCCAGATCCGCGTTTTGCCTGGGGTATCAATGACAAGCAAACATCTGCGAGGCCCAATCATCTGGACACGTCTACGGGGATAGGTCAGCGAAGTCAAAGATAAAGGCCAAAGTCCGTACTCACCGAACCTCCCAGTTCAATGGTATCGGTTGCTCCAATGGCGGCCATTGAGGGATTCGGGGTGCCGGTACGTATGAAGGATCATCGTGGAGACGTCGCTTGTCATCTTCAGGGAGATCTAGGGTCCAGAGGCTGAGCCCAATCGTTGGGTCCGTACGGCGTCGTGTCAACGCCTTGATCTCAACCTCGCTAGGGAACCCCCAACCTGAATCAGAGGAAGTCAGAATTAGCTGCAGCCCTTAGTAACGAGGTTCTCGTACTCACGATATTTCTCTTTAGCCCACACAATATTCAGAGCCGGCCTAGAACGAGAGCGAGCTGTCGACCTATACCTCTCTGCACATGAACATCGGCTTACCCTGTTCCGTTCCCCGTGAGTGCTGCCTGGACATCCCGACGATAGCTAGCAAAAGCCTCGGTCCTAGCTATCTGCTTGCGAGTCTTGGCCGAATGTTCGCATTGTTGTTTTAGTTGCCTCTCGTACGCAAGGTTGAGTTTAAGCGCGAGAGAATTTGCACGCCGTCCAATTTTCTCTCGTAGCCCAACAATCGCAAGACTTCGAAGACTATCTGCACTTTCAGCGAGCAGGGGGTGGCGGGTGACGGCGTCATTGAGTGAAGACAAGAATTTCGGATCGGGTCGATCCTCGACCTGAGAGTACGACTTGATGAGTGAGTCGGATACATCTTCAGTGGCGAAACCGAGCTTCGGCAGTAGTGCCCTCCCCCATTTGAGTGGATTGAACTTGGCCCAGCCGGTAGTTGAGGGGCCGGATACGTTGGGTGCCGAGTCTTCTTGTGTAATGGCTTGAACTAAGATTTCTCGCTTTTCATCCGTAAGATCAGTATGCTTGTCGAGGATGTTGAGAACTATCAAAAATGGCCGCTTGAGTCTGCGGTAACGCTCCAAACTAATAGTCTCGAGTCGATGCTCTGTCATGTATCCATCAAGGGCTTCTCTGACGAGAGGACTCCCGGCACAGGCAACATGGAAGTACTCTGATCAAAGAGAGATAATTAGTTGTCACGATGATCGCGAGGGATGCTTGGTAGACTGACCAAGAGGATCTTCGGTCTCGCTGTAAGTTGGTTGCTTTTCTTCCGGAAAGAGAACATCCCAGTCGAGACTCCTGGGGCAGGATGGGTTAGTAATGCTGCTAGCCTTCACAGATTCCTTCACTCACGTGTATATGTCAAGAAGGCGGTCGATCAGGAACAGACGCGTTTGTGCTTCTAACTTTGGCAGGCCCTCTTTGATATCCTGGAGACACCGTTCAGTGATTCGTCTGGCTTCTGAGTCGCATTGTGAGTGGAGCTCCTCTAGTGCCTTCTTGTATGCTCGAGTCACCCCTAATGGAACGCGAGTTCCCAAATCACATTTCTCGAGCATAATCTCTAGTTCCGCCTCTTCCATGGTATCCGGGATGGTGATGGAGTTGTAACGCTTCCTGCGAGTCAATGGTTCACCGTTAGAAATTGCAACCGCCCTATTTAACAGAATTTCCTTACAGTTCTGACTTGAGGTAAAAGGGAGTATACGTTCCGTTGAGGCCTTCCTCCATATCGGCGCCAGGGATGAACCGCAATGTAGCAACGGCTTGGATTGTTTCGCCAGACAGCAAACGAGGTTCCAGCGTCAATGGGCGCCCGTTAGGAAGAGAGGCTTGGCGATGGTTAAGAATGTGGTGCTCGATCTACAAGACCACCCAATCAGCAAGGCATTTACCTTAAGTAGGAAAGGTTACCTACTGTGAAACCGTCTCTAATCTCAGCACCCTCCTCCTTTTCGTTCGTCTTGGCGACCTCGAACTTGAAAAAGCGGTCGTTCACTTTTCCGTCGTCTTGGGCTCCCCATGTCGATTGGAACGCGTCGTCGTCCGAATCGTCATCGGCGTCATCAAAGACGAGCGAGTTTTCATGTTCAGGGGAAATGAGGCACCGGAGTTGATCCGTGAGGCATGTCAGGTAGCGCATGAAGGTTACCCTGTTCTTGCGAATACTTCCACCGGAGGAACCATCCCAGGTTTCGCTTTGGGGCCAGTATATGACGTATCGGGTTGGAGGGTCGGAGTCTGGCTCAGATGTGCTGTTGGGTGGATCAAGGAGATAGATGCCAGAGCGAAGGGCGGGACGAGTATGAATCGAGATATCTTCCGGTAGTTGAAGAAGCCCAGCGCTTTAGTGCCACGATGTTAGGATGGTGTTCTGCATAGAATGAATAAACGGGTCTTACACGTCGTCATCAATCGATCCGGCAGCTTGGAGGAAGCGAACGATCTCGGATTTACTTCCGTAAATCCCTATCAAGGGAAGCTGCGCATCCCGATCAAGACGGTTGAAGTCGATCTTCGTGACGCTGGTGTAGGCGCCAGGAAGGATGGTGTTGATGAACCGTCCGAGAGAGGCCTGTGATATGATGATTTTGTCGACCAATCCGCTACTTGTCGTCTCGCTGTAAAGGTCTAGGAGACGGAATAGACCTTTAATGCGCGGCAGAAGATCAAGGTGGTCCTGGTAATTCTTGTCGTGCGTCCATGAAGATTGGTAACCATAGGTAACGTGAGTCCCGAAGGAAGACTGCGGAGGTGCTTGATTGAAAGGAGTTGATCCGGAGGAAGCTGTAGAGCTAGTTGCAGGATCGGTGTCTCGAGGAAGGATGACAGGTGGTTCCCCTAATTTCGCCTCCGAGTGGTCGTCAAGCCGTGAAGTGACATCGAATACTTGGGTTGGGACGGAGGAAGACACTGGTTCGGCAGCTTTGGCTAGGTTCGCGCCGGACGGAGCTGCAGTAGATCCAGCATTCTGAGCGTCCAAATCCATCACATCGAGTTGGTCCAGATCTTCGGTGGAAGCGTAAGTGATTGTTGGGCTGGGAGGTAAAGGTTTCGTCGAAGCGACGTCGCCGGAGATGCTAGCTTCTGCAACGGGTGGATATGGGCTGAAGCCATACGGTTGAGGTGGGAGGTACGATGAGTATAGTGATGTGGCTGTTGGTCCTAAGAGTGAAAGACGAATCATCAGTCAAAAGACAGTCATTGAAAGGGGCAGAATTAGTACCCTTATGGATTTTGGTGTCTGGGTGCTCGCTTGGCGCATCGAAATCACCCGCGTGATCGAGGCTGTCAACGCTAGTGTCGGGAGAACGGTTTTCGTCGGAGAGGTTCCGTGATCCTCGCCCGAGTGACATAGACGATTCTTCCGACATTGAGGTATCGTTCGAGTCGGTCAAATTGTTCGTAGAAAAGGAAGAGTGAGGGAAAGCTTGGTCGTTGGCTGGCGTTGATTGGTGAGACTGATCCGACATTCGAGTATCTGTGACTAGAGTCTTGACATTCAACACATCCTGGATATAGGAGTAGAGAGCTTACCTTGGCCCGGCAGTGAATCGGTACTCCTTGGGTCTTGAGATCCTTCGTCTAGGGCAGCTGTTGAATCGATGTTGTCCTTGATCCGCTCTTGCCCAGGGTCCGCCATTTGGGTATCTACGTGGACCTCCAGATATTAGCGAGTGTTTAGGACACGCAATTATTGAGCCATTACCTTCGTCGCTGCGTTTAACTTGGTCGCTGGTCCCTCCCTCGGCGTTCTTGGACTGAACCGGGTTCACTTGGCTTGAGGGGGAGGACGCGTGCGCCTCTGCGAGATTGACTTCAGTTATCATACTTGTTAGGGAAAACCGGTGTACCATACCTAAGTCATTTACGGGGGATATGACCTCAGCGGCAGCGGAAGGTCCGTCTCCGGTCGCGAAGGCGAGGATCTCAGAGTCGAGAGGGGTCTCAACAACAAAGGTGACCCGAGGAGAAGTTCCCGGGTCAGGGTTATCGATGTCCATGGTTTATATGATGCGGATGATATAAGACTGTTTGATAGTGACTTTGTCGCAAGGCAAAAGGTAGTGGACGGAGTAGACTGGGGTGTCTAAAGAGGGGGGGAAAGAGCCAGTACGACGGCCCGGCTTGCCCTTATATGCATTTTGCTAATCAGAGACGTTTGAAAGAAGTGCATTGTTATCCGCACGTCCCCGTTTTGCAGGCTGGTTCTTTGTCGTTCCAAAAGCGGAATGGTTGATGAAACGTGACCCGCCGCGCGGGAAGAATTCCAGTTTAGGCTGTTCCTGGTCCTCCGATGGCTGCCCCGCCCACCGCATCGCCGCTCTCTATCAGGTATTTTTTGGCCCTCCAGAAGGAAAAGGAAGGAGTAGGTCCTCTCAGATGATCCGTCGAACGCGATAAGGCTTGCCCTCTTGCTGGCGAACGGAAAGAGGGGAGTTCGAGATTTGTTGTGCAACGCGCACCTTGCCTTTTGCCTTGCACGACCAACCAACGATTCACCACCAGGACCAGCTTTGAACGCAATACCGTATGGGCGCGATCGGCTCGGACGACATTGAGTATGAGGACGAATACGTTGACGCTCGAGCAGAGTTGCCACCTGTCTTGGATCCTCAGATCGAGAAAGAGATTCAGCTCATCCTTGCTGGGAGCACCATCGTCAAGTCCTACGTAGGGACGTCCCAGTACAGCCAACGGGGACCTTCAGCATGTGGTCTAGCCAGCTTCAACGCCGTGAGGACTGTCCTGGAGAAGGAAGGGCATGGCACAAATGGCGCAGATTTAGTCCGGGAGATGATGTCGCGGAGGTTTATTGAGGTGAGGAACTCTTTGAGGTCGGAAACCACCTGCTTGCACTGAACACATTTTGATCTGGACTGGCAAAGGACTCCACGGCCATTTGCGCCGCGTGGACGTCCTCCGCTCACCTTGAGGTCGACGATATCTATCAATTCCCTCTCTTCAGTGGGGCACTTCGGCTCGTCACCACCGAGTTCCGTCAAGCCAATTATACTGAATTTGGAAAACTGCTCCGGTAAGGGCCACCAAAACCCGCCCACAAAGCATGACATTTACGCTCTTTTTGCTAGTCGACTCGAGCTGGCTGCCGCTAATACTCAGGGCAAGTCGGCCGCCGCCATCATCACAAAACCACCTGAAA
>WSTX01008016.1:9451-19922 GCA_019633405.1 Tulasnella sp. 408
CGCTGGTCTAAAGCTCGGTGGTGGCTCACGGCTCTCTCGTTGAAATAGATGATGGCTGTCAACCAGGTCAGTCGAGTATCGATGTCCCGGAAGTTCCTAGCGTCTTACTCATGCATGAATTGTCTCGATGCACTAACAGAAATTCGACAAGTCGTACGTATCTAACGGTGCTCCATGACCAAACAAACCGGCTCACGATATCTCTCGATCCTTTGCAGGTACACCCGCGACAAGCTATAGATCTTTCTGTCGGACATTTTTCTCTTTCCTGTCGTGTTAGGCGTTCAATCGTTTATATAATACTACCCCTACCCCTCTTGCTCTGCACTTGCTGGCGGTCAGACCCGTCGTGCGTCATCGGATCGGGTTGGTGCGGAAACCGGAGTTCCCCATTCGTCACGGGACTCGGATTTCTATCCTTCCCAGTCCTCTCCGAGCGGCCCGGTAGAGGAAGCCCCCCTTGCAATCCGACAGCATTTAAGACCAGATCGCACCAGTCCATCGCAGCGTCAACTCCCTTGTCAAACGTCAGCTTGAAGGATTCCATGATTCCGCTTGACTCGCCTCAACCTGAGTACCACATTCCGGCTAGGGATGCCATCCCAGATGACCACGAAGATCAGCCTGTCGCCGGAAAATCAGTTGTACGTTGGCTTCCCTTCAACGCCTGTGTTCTCGACGAGCAATTCAGATGCGTACTCTCTGCATCTGAATAGCAATCCGAATCGGCCTCCTACGGCTTGCCATCCCTGATCTTCGGAGCAGCTGCAATTTCGACGGTTTATAGCAGCCAAGATGATTTAGAGTCTCCTACGCCGTTCCGAACTGTAAGACTTGCGCTGAGGTTCGTTGCCTTTTGGCCCTCCATCCTTTAACTCCGGCTCACCCCCTTTCAGATACGGGATCAACTCTTTCGATACGTCCCCGTATTATGGCGCCTCTGAGATCATTCTTGGTCAAATTCTACAAGCTTTGAAGGACGATTACCCGAGATCTTCTTATACTTTGGTGAGTAGTCCAAAGAGAAAGCTTTTAAGGTTTCGCCGATCTTCTCCTGACACGCGACTAAATGACCCTGCACTGCCGCGCTTGAAACTCATTGCATGCCTTGGGCCTTCCTGTCTGCGTTGCTCAGATCACCAAGTGTGGCAGATACGGTCTAACCAGATCAGAGTTTGATTACTCGCCTACAACTGTACGACGGAGCATCGAACGTAGTCTCAAAAGACTGGGGACAACTTACCTCGATACGGTCTACATGCACGATGTCGAGTTTGTTGCGACGCCTGTTTGGCCCAAACCCAACGATGGAAACCACGCGCTCGTGCTGACAGATGAGAACCTTGCCAAGCAATGGGGATTGGTAAAAGGAGAAGAAGACAAAGTTCACGGAGAGGGCGACCAAAAAGTACTTGATGCCGTGGCGGAACTGAGAAAGCTCCAGGAGGAAGGGGTTATCAAAACCGTTGGTATCAGCGGTATGTGGGGACATATGCAAATCCGAGGTTAATCACGTCTAATTTCAACCCTAAACTTGATCATTTTGCAAATTGCAAATGGGGTGCTAGGTTACCCTCTCCCGACTCTACTCCGGCTTTCTCTGCTGGTCCTCCACAAAACCGGGAGGCCGCTGGACATCGTGCTTTCATTCTCACATTACAATATGCAAAATACAACGTTTGCGGCGTTCTTCCCCGAATTTACTCAACGAGCCAAGGTCGCCCGAGTGCTTACAGCAAGCCCCTTCAGCATGGGGCTCCTTACGAACTCACCTCCGAACTGGCATCCGGCCCCCCAGCCACTCAAGGAACTCGTAAAAAGGGTGATCGAATCAGACGAGGTCAAATCCTGGGCCGGAGGACTTCCTAATATTGCTCTAGGCAACAGCTTCCGAAGAGAGGGACCAATTATGGGACAAGGGGCAAAACAGGTGCCTACGGTAGTCGGTTTCAGCAACATGCAGCATGTGCACGAGTCGGTTGCCGTCTGGAGAGAAGTGTGTACGCTACCCGGAGAGTCCGAGAGAAGAAAGGCGGTCGAGGGCCGGGTGAAAAAGATGTTCGAGGATGAGGGTTGGATGGATAAATCCTGGCCTTATGGCCCGAAGGAATGGAGGGAGTAGATCCTGTCAGAAACTGTTGAAATCCCTAAGTCGTTTATGTGAGTCACGGTATGCAATGAAACAAATGAACATGAAATGCCTGGTCTCGGTGGCCATCGTTATACCGAGTTACGGAAGCATCGGACCGAAGTGAAACTGGTTGCCCGGCGGATGCTGAAGTTTCCTTAACGAGTCACCACGGACAAGTATGAAATTTGAGGGCTTTTTTTTCAAGTGTGTGTCGAGGGTCAAGCACGGCATATCTCAAAGGGGAGGTAGGGGACTGATCGAACGGAGACGGGACACGCGTTGCAATTAGAAGTGAGTTTGCAGGACGCTGATTGAAGAACCCGGTTAATCCTTTCAAACTCGTGTAGATTCAGGCACCCCCACAGATTTACGTTATGTGCTAAGGAGGTGTATCTCACCGGAATTGCGGTTTAGCATATCCCGATGGCACGACCCCCCCGTACTTCCCTTCTCGTCTGCCCACTGGGGTGTATCACGATTATCTGAAGGACCTGATCAGAGATATTATTAACTTGATCCTCATGTCGCTCACAACGGGCTCCCATACAAGGAAGCAGAAGCAGGGACCGCCGGACCGAGGGTACGTAAACGGAGTTCAATAGGCCGCGATGATAATTGTTTGCTAAGCCAAGAGATCCCCTGCACGATTAGATAGCCGCTGAATGATCTACACGCCCCGGGAATCGATTAAAGAGGTCTAGCTAGTGGATACACATTCAAACCCAGATCATGTGTTTCATACGTTGGCTTATTGGTTAGAGAGGACGGGTAAAACGGTAAAAAAACAAGAAATAAAGGAACCACTACGTTAAGAGATGAGCCAAGCGATAGGAAATGGACAGAAGCACAGCGACAAATATACGCATGGAGGGCGACGAAGAACCACCGCTACATAAGCCGACGGAAAACCGAGCAAGAGAAATTGAGCAGACAGGACCGTCTAAGATACAAGAGGAAGAGAGATTTTCCCAAGGAATTAAACATACAAAAAGATTTTCGATCACAGTTAGGGTCTCGGTCCAAGAGGTCGGGCAAGTCACCGAGGCTAGACTGACCCCCGGCCGAGAGTGGGGTATTAAGCTCCCCGGGTCGGTTTACCAGCTCCACTCCGCCGACACTGGGGAACCATGAGATACGCACATGGAACGAGATCTTACACCAAATAAGCAACGGTGCCCAGCCGGGCTTGCCGGTCTTCAGCTGCTCCGAGAGACTTAACCAAACCCAGGTCGGACACGAGTGCCGCCCAATCAGCAGGGCTGGATCCGATCCCACTCGTGCTGCAGCTCGTGGTGGAAGCTGCATAGAGACCAAGGGAAGCGGTAGACCAGGCGGCATCGGTTTCCGAAGTTCCGTACGAGGTTAGGTCGAAGAACTCCTCGGGATGAGGGTACGAAGACCCAGTCGTGGTGGTCGAAGGCATGCTGAGAGTGCTCGAGCCGGTAGCCGAAAGACCGATGAGAGGTGCGAACGAGCCAGACATGATGGTGGCCGAGGGAGTGTTGAGGGAGATGGCATCCGCCTTGGACGACGACAGGCCAAGCGTGACGCTCTGAACTCCAGACATCGGTGGGCTTGCCGAAAGAGCGTTGCGGCGGCTGAGGAGCTCAGCGATTGACGAAGTAGCAGAGTTTGGAGACCCAGTCTCGCCTGTGGTGCTCCGTCGCTGAGGAACCATGACAGGAGGTTTGGGCGAGAAGCTGTTTGAGACCGAAACTGCACCCAACAACCCACCATCCAGCCCACCCAGCTTTTTCACCCTTGACCATACCTCCTGTCGGTGCTTGCGTTCCAGGGCAACGCCCCCTTCCTCCCATAACGGTCGTAGTGCGCCTAAGAGCTTCCAAGCTCTATCTGCGCCTGAGATCTTGACCACACCGAAGGCGTGGAACGCGGACCTGACGCCTTGCCTGATCGGTTGGAATGAGTGCGCGACAGAAGGTAGTGGGAAATTGATGAGTAATGAAGCGAGGAAAAGGGTGGCATCGTAAGTGTGTTGAGTGAGACATGCCAAGTACGCCGGAGGAATAGAGGATGATGATGGGCTTGTAGCGCTTGGCGACAGCTTGATCGTTGGCAGAGCTGCTGCTGCAGAGTGCGCGATGTAGAGGTGAATGAGAGTTTCCGCGGACCTAATGGCCACCTCCAAACTCTTCGCCCTGGTCGCATCACCGCCGAGGGCCGATGAAACGACAACGGCACGGTGTAGGACAAGCCTGACGTGCAGCAAAGCGGCACGGTTTAGGACCGCGATAACTCTACCCTCCATTCCGGTCCCTTCTAGACCCATGGCCAGCTCCTCAGGTGCGTCCAGGAGTCTTTGCAGGGCCTTGTCGTGAGTGCAAACTCTGTCAGTTGACAAGCTGGCCGACGCTGCCGTAAAGTCCTCCAGAATGGTACCCAACAAGTGAGCGAGCCTGTATCGACTAGAGTGACCGGATTGCCCCCGAGATAGCAGGTTGTGATGCTGAAGATGGATGGACGTGGGAGACTGGTACGGCGACGAATACGCCGACGGTGAGGAAACGGCTTCTGAAGGAAACGTGGTGTCGAACTGCGGGTTCTGGATGGACGATGGCCGACTGAGTATGAAGGCATACCATCTAAGAGAGATTTGGGAGTCAATATTGCTACACCTCAAGAACCCCTCACTGATCGGGGGTAGGCACGCCGTGGTCCAGCGAAATGACTCACCGTTCTACCCAAAGTGTATTCCACCAGGCCTCCCTTCGCCGCTCCCTCTCGTTATTCCCTATCGCCGACCAGCGACCCGGATCACGGTGCAAGCCCAGTTCCAAGGCAAGGCTAACTAACCGTCCACGAAGTTGCCAAACCCTCTCGGCTTCGCCAATAAGTTCCAGGAACTGGACGTGCAAGAGCAGGAGTTCCAAGACGTCGAGACTCGCCGGCGTACCGTGAGGCACGTGTTGCTGTTGTTGAGTGTACGCATCCTCCGAATACGCGAAATATTGACGAGCCTGGTCGAGTTGAGTTTCGGGAGCGGAATGCAGCGTCGAGATAGCGAAGATAGCGAATCCCGTTGCTAGTGTGACGAGTTGTCGAATTTTGCTTAGCGTTGTCGCATTATTCCCGCTTGGCATGGTCATGTTCTGGGTCTTCATATCGACGTTGTCAATTAAGGTGGACGCTTTGACGACTTCCCAAGCTTCTAGGAAGCTCTCCCTGTGGACTGCGCGATACCCCCATACGCAATCCGCGAAATAGTGCGAGATCAGATCGTCAGCTGACACTGTGGCGATAATCTCTGAGGAAGATGCCGATCCATCTGATGAAAGTCTGGGCAGGGCAGAGACGAGATGCTCAATTTGCTGCGTGAGGGCCGCATCAGCAGCGGCATTACGATCTCCTTTGTCTGGAAGGTTGAAGGGTGATGTCTCGCCGGGATGACCAGCACCTTCGCAATCCTGAGGGGGCCCAATTAAGAAGATAAGGACAAGTGGGGTCCCGGTGATAAGAAGGGGCCGCGTGGTAAGAAGGGAAATCCGTCCCGGGGGTAGTTCGGTCAGGAGATGAGGTTGGAAAGCGAAGAGAAAGTCGTGGCGTGCGATGTGATGGATGGGTGATTTTGGGTGCGGGTGAGTGCCACAACAGAGGCGTTGAGAAAACCGTTTGCCGCAGGACGCAAGGCGTGCGGGTACATAACGTGCGTGGGGAAAAAAGGTTTTGAGTATGCGAAAATTTAGAAGAAGAATACCGTTTGCGGCATGGTTTGGGAGAGATAGAGTAGACGTTTACGGCGATATTGTTTTGACAAGGCGATCGAGGCCGAAAGCGAATAGGAGAATGAGGGAAAAGCGACGAAAAGGGAGAGAGCGTGGGTCAGCGCGTCTCGTCTTCGGCGACCATCCCACCTGAGAGAAATGCGGGCAACGGAATACTCACAAAGGCTGACAAGATCCTGAGTGAACTGGCGATGGAAGTCGAACCGATGAAGGGAGTCGCGCCGACGACCTCCACCGCTCTGTTAGGTAAATCCGAACCTGGGGCTGGGTCGTCTGGAAGCCGTAGAACCAGGCCTCCGCTACCGGCCTCCGATGTGAGCGATGTAGGAGAGATAGACTGGGAGCCAAAGGACCCCATGACGTTGCCGACCTCGACGCTGCCGCGACGTGAATGGGCGGATCCGCCTTCGTCGGAGGAGTCGGATCTTGTAAGCAAGGCATTGCCAGGTCCGCTGCTGCCAGCCCCACTTCCGCCGGGACTTGTGCGATTGATGTGATTTTCGATGACCAGCAATGAGTTGCGGATGCGAGTGATTTCCGCGCGTGGGTCGATTCGAGGGTTTACCCTGGAACTGTTCGGTTTGTGTATTTGGGAAAACGGAACGGAATGTGTGTGGGTTTTAGTTTGGTTTGGCGTATTAGCGTCGCGCGCGTTATCCCAGGGAACAGTTAAGACGCGTTTTCGACGTCATGACATGAACAAGATTCGGTCACCACACGCACCCGCCCGTCGAGCGAGACATCGACGGCGAGGCAGCAACGCGTGAAGCAAGATATCACAGTCCAACCAACGTTGGCGACAGAGATATGGAGGGAAGAAGAAGACGGATTTGTTTAGCCTAGAGTGTTGACTCGCCATTTCTGAAGGCACTTACGCGTATTCGCTGTCCTTGTCATCTGAAGGGTGGATAGGCCCACCATCAGCATAGCATAGGGAGATGGTGCCTCTGAGGATACAGCCACTGCAAGGCCGACCTCTATCGCACTTGAGCTTGCTCGCGCGACATGGTTCGCAGTTGATTGCTTTTCGTGAACGTTTGGTAGGACGCTGGCCGCCGCTGGAGGCCGTATTGGAGTCCAGTTGAGTCGGTGAAGACGGGGATTGACGCTTCGTGCCGTGGGTCGAGGAGGTCTGGATGGAGAGGGAAGCTGGGGCGATGACGGGCGAAGTGAATGCGGAGGATGGCATGGAGTACTGGGTGTGGATTGGATGTAGAGGTACCGAGTCTCCGTGCATGGTTGCGAGGCAGAGGATGGGAGGAGGAGAGTCGGGGAGATGGCGGGAGATGGATGAAGCGGTGGGTGGAAGTGCAGGAGTCTTTATGGCTTGATGTCGAGTGAGTGAGTACATGTTTGCTGAACCCCGCCGTTCGTGCCGTGCACTGTCCCGTTCTCATCGAGAGCCGATCTACTGCGTAGTGCAGGAAATCTCAAATTTGGGACACCCTTAGCCGGGTGAGCCAAGTAACCGGAAATCGGGACTGGTGAGATTGTGTGTATCCATGTCTACCCACGCTACACCTATCCTCACACCTTTGGTCCAGAATCATGGCAAAAACCTTCTCTCGCTCCGGTCTCTAGCCCCTGCGTCACCCCTGGGTCCCCGAGAGACGCCCGAAGTCGTAATGGCGTTCGAGCCCAACCGAGGACCCACCGTGTTCGACGTCGGTTATGAATAAGCGTGCCGGTGCTGCCGCTCGGTCCGGCGAGGGTACGGAGTTGGGATTGCCTTTTACTGAAAAAAATTGTACTTCGTGCCTGGTGTACAACGTGCGGGAATAAGATGCATGCCTGCGAGGGAAGGCAAGAGAGTTCTAATTATTGCCTAGTGCAGTTAGCTACATACGACCCAGCTACTACCATTCCCAATGCTAACCTCTTGACGAGCGAGTCCCGTGGCGTTACGGTCAAGGCGAGGCCATGCAGTTGGGGGCTGGCGACGTCATTGACCATGTATGGCAATGCATGCGTTCGGTCCGCAGACCCGCGTACTGCGGGCGTCTGTTTCCCATACGCCAGGCTTTCTCCCGTCGCGAGGCCTTCGCCCTTCCGCCTCCAAAGCGTTTCACCTTTCGTTCGATGACGTCGATGCTCAACTCGCCTTGCAACCACGTGATCGAGTGCTCGTTCGCATTGGGCGCCTCTTTGCACCTTGCCTCTTGCAAGTCAACGAAGGTTCTGGAAACCTCTAGTCTTTTCCGCGTCCCCCCCGTCAACATTCAAATCTCTGCTCGCTTGACTCTTTTCCATAACCACACTTCACGACATCCTTGACGACCTGGAAAGACCATGGTACGTCGTCCGCCGCACCCGCACGGCTCGTACGACCGCATCCGTTCTGACTCCGGCTCCCCCACGCGCAGAGCGACGCAGCAGCGCTAAAAGACCAAGGAAACAAGGCTTTTGCAGCAAAAGACTACACCAAAGCTATCGACCTTTTCTCACAGGCCATCGAACTCGACAAGAGCAACCATGTCTTGTACAGCAATCGATCGGCTGCGAAAGCAGGGCTGAAAGACTGGGCCGGTGCGCTTCAAGATGCCGAAGAGGTGAGACGCCAATCCATGGCCCATTTACCCCCCCACCCCCCCCGCTGTCTCTTTTCCGGAGAAAACTCCCCAATTCCGATCGCGTGAATGCCAGAGAGTGTCTTCCGAACTCAATGGCCCCTTCATGTATTCAAATGGACTCCCTCCGGCGAGGTTTGTGGACTGCGTCTGTGAGACACCCAGCCCATGTCTCAATTCCATCCCGTGAGAGCCTTGACTCTCCACCTCTCCGTCTATCGACCATTCCCTTCCCTTTCAACATGTCTCTTCCCACCGCGATTACTTCATTCCTGTGTATGTGGCTATTCTTGTAGCCAATCTTCCCGCTATCACTTGCGTTCCAGTCTCGGGAAGCGGATGCCTTCATGCCATCTCGTTCTCATGCTCCCTCTCCTTTACCATGGCTCCCGCCCCTCTATCATGAAGTTCGGTCACTAACCGACGGCATTTTGTCTCTTGCAAATGTTCTTTACGAATAGTGCGTGAAAATCAATCCAAAGTGGGCGAAAGGATACGCACGCAAGGGCGCTGCGTTCCATGGTTCGAGGCGATACGATGAGGCCATCACGGCGTACGAAGCCGGTATCGCAATTGAAGATAGTCCGGCCTTGCAGAAGGGGTTGAAGGAAGTGAAGGACGCCAAGGGTACGTGTTAAATAGTCGTTTAAGCCCGTTCAAGCCCGTTCCGCGATTGTGTAGGCTGACTGCTTTTGACTTGTCATTACTTTATTACCCTCAAATCGGATCGTGCCGCGATACGCATTGGAAATCACAAATACTTATCAAACCCAACCATACTGTTACCGATGAACAGACGCCGACGAGGCGGCTGACCCAGGAGGACTCCTCAAGCAATTCGCCGACCCGAACCTCATCGGCAAACTAGCTGCAAACCCCAAGACAAAACCTTTACTCGATGATCCATCGTTCGTAGCCAAGGTACGTCCGGTGTTCTACCTTGTTTCCAATTTTATTTTTGCCTTTGGCAGGCCATGGGCCTTGTCTCCGTCGGCGGTTCCTTGGCATCGGAACCTTTCCAACCGAGCCGCCTTCATTTCAAACTTTATAATTTTCACCATACCTTTACCCCTCGTGCTTTTGTTCGTGTCTCTAAGAGCTACGCGGGTCTCACTGGTGGCGTGAGCTCTGTCTTGAGGCACATTTGCGCGCTGTCTTATTTTGGGAATGCCGGCGATCTAGGTCGCCGGGAGCCAAATTTGGAAGTGGGAATGTTTGTACCCCGGCGTTCTACTTTCGTTTACTTTCTCCCCCTCCGAGTTCCTTTCGAGCACATTGAGGACGATTATTGACGAAATTTCTCTCTTTTATTTCCGCCATTACGAACGCTTCTTCGAACTCAATCGATCTTACTTGACGATGGCATTCAAACGATCCGCCTTAATCATCCGCCCCGGCTATTACAAACCTATCTCCTCCACTTCGCCGGGTCCTACCACGAATCGTCTGGTTTGCCGTCTCGTCGTCATTGTCTCAATCGCCCCATTACTTTCACCCCTGCATAATAATTGAATGCTGCAAATGCTAAATCATGATCGGACAATCGGCGTTCAAACCTATCCCCGGCGATGACAAAACGTATCCCGGACCTTCAACCCCACCCATCGAAAATGGACCATCAACTCGAATGAACTATGCCGCACGGCTATGTCGACGAACTTCCGCGGCTGTCTCATTCGATGTCGACCTTTGCCGACGTGATTCCACCAACCGTTACTCGCGTTTGGCTCGCCTTCGGTTCCGTCGCGCTCATGTATTGGGAAACGTTGCCTACAATGGCTCGCGCCCCTCTTCCAACCCGGCGCCCATTCTGGACTCATACCCGGTGGCTGTTCATACGCATCCGCGGACACCTTAAATCTCCCTTGTCTTCGAATCTGGACTCTCTGTCGCGCCGCCGGAACGGTAACTATCGGACCCCGTCTGCCCTCTTCCGGACACGCGACACATGGGACCTCAGCTCAAGATGATGCAAGCAAACCCGGCGCTTGCTTCACAGTAAGTTTGATTCCCATAGACTCGCTTCATGG
>WSTX01008017.1:0-23844 GCA_019633405.1 Tulasnella sp. 408
TCTAACTCCTCATCGGATAGCTGGACTTGATCTTGCTTTCTTTGACGATATAGGCTACTGGCTTCCTGGGCTTCTTTCCGTTCTGCTTCTTGGTCGTCCAACCATAGGCGGAGAAGTTGATCGTATCTCTCGGTGATGACCGCCAAGTGTGATTTTCCGAAAAGACCCGCTGCTCGATCCTGAGCGGCCAAGCGCAAGCTGTGAACGAGTAAGTCGACACGCGTTGTGGTGCTGGTGATGCGTCGGGCTACTCCCTCAAGATCTATGGTCCTAAGCGAGGGGAACGCCATTGCCGGAGGGCAGGCCAGCATTGCCGAGACGCACTCAGGCAACTGATCATCAAAGTCTCCAGCTTCGAGGAGGATCCGAATACCGAAGCGTATCAACTCGACTGCTTGAGCGAAAGGCGTGGCTATATCACTGAGGTCCGAGTACGTGGTCTCGAGCCGCTGTAGGAATCCATGAACTGACCCTTGGAAAGTTGCCTCCCTTTGCCGGGCGCCGCTTGATGACGCTTCGATGAAAGCGACCAACTCCTCCACTCTATTTTGACCCACTATATCCTGGCAGAACTGGTGTAGCTCCGTGAAAAGCGCGTGCAGCCTCTTCACGTCCGGCTCACGTCCGATCTCGTCGGTTCCAATTCCGTCCAGTCGTTCGTGGATGGCTTGAAGTCGTTTCTCGAGTTCCATGATCGATAGATTGGAACCATTTCCAGTTACCAGATGCTCTGCGCGCCGATTCACTAGGATCCTGGCTTTCAGCATGCGCTCTTCCCTTTTCCAAAAGTCTCTGGCGCAGCGTTGGGCGACAATCGGATCCAGTGGGGCGTCGGGCACATAGAGGGCCAAGATAGAAAGTCCAAGTGACACGAATCCCTTCGCCACTCGAGCGACCACGTCGGTTGCCGGGGCCAGATTTCCTAGCGCCGGACGAAGCATTCGATCATATACTTCGGCGAGCTGCTGGGTGCGGCTGGAGGTTATGGCGGTTGACAAGCTTTGCGGCTGGGACCAAGCACTACCGTCCAGAACCGCGGATGACCACTGGAATAGATCCTGTTGAATATGGGCGAAGGTAGCCTCATCGTAAGAGGATGCAAAGGTCTCGAAAAACTGAGAGGGTCGTTAATAACGAATGAAAGGGAAGCAGGATTGTACTCACAAGCCCAACTTGCTCTAACAAGATTCCTGCTAGCAGGCGATCCTGCCTAATGGCTGTGTCCTCAAACTCAACCCTCGCCAGGGATGCTATTCTGGTGAGGCGTTTTTCGTAATCCGTAAGCTTCGCAAGGCTGCCGGTGGCTGATGTTCTGGATGAATGCCCCATCAGCGATGATAGTCTGGCTAGGGGAAGGTTTATGTACGTACAACTCGAAGAATGTTAATTGCAGTAGAGAAGGTCTAAGGAGCAGCCCTGGCCCCAAAAGCGACTGCAAAGACCTCTCAGTTCGCTGTCGTTCCCTTGCTGTCAATACACACCTTTGTAAGGTCATGTTCAGCCGACCAGAGTGACTTGAACCAGCTAGTCCACACCGCTGCCCTAATTCCCATGGGAACTGCAGTCGAAAGTTAGGATGCGTAAGGTTTTAGTCAATTGACAGGTCTGGGCGAATTCCTACCAGTTGAACCAGAATCATTGAACCAGGTTGCATGTCTGATGGGCGTCAGGCGAAGCAGAGGGTAGCCGGGGGTCTGTGTTGCAATTTGTGCTAGTTTCTCGAGGCCGTGCGCCTGTTATTATAACAGTCAGGACTTCGAGCTGAAGGACGTGGGGCAAATTTCTCACCTTTTCCGAACTCCGAAGCACATACGCCGAGTTGTGAAGAGCGCGAGACTCTATGATGGCGATGTAGATCTTTTCTGACGACGAAGCAAACTCCCCCTCCATCAGTTCCTGGAAGCGGTGTGAAGATGAATGTTTGGATCGACTGATGTACGGAGGCGGGCTGACCTGGCCCAAAGAATTTAACATCTCTTCGACTTGTTCTGCTGAGGCTGCGACGTTGCCTTCTAGAGTAGCAACAGCCATAAGATCGAAAGCTATCAAATATGAGTCTATGAAATCAGGAATAGCCGTGAAAAGGGGTATTAATGTAAATCGCACCCAGTTGTCGTTGTTTCTGGTTGGATGGCATGGCTAGCGTGTCTAATGTTTGAAGGCTTGTAGCCAGTTGTCGCGGCAAGACCTTGAGCAACCTTGATCTCCATACCAAGCCCATCGCCTGCCCCCTCGTGGTGGACGTACTGAGCCGCAGTTGTTCAGCAAGCGTAAAGACTTCATCGAGCAGACCAGGGGCAGCTGGCCGAATTTCGCGGAACCAGGTAGCGATTGTTTGGACGGCCGAGTAGTCGAGTTCGCGACTTTGTGTTACCAAGACGAGTTGCTGTGCGAAAGCGAGGATGGCGTTGGTAGTGCGAAGAACCTTGAACGAAGCGTCAGACCGAACTCGCCCACAGGGACCAACTACGACTGACCGTGGCAGCGTCTTGATCTAGTCGCGTCGGGGAACCACTAAGAACCGCCGTACTGACATCCCGTATCGCTTTAATCAAGGGATAGATTTCTGCCAACCCTTTGGCTGCCTCAGCCTGAGATAGTTTGCCGACGAAGATAGCGTAGGAACGCTCAAGGGCCGAACGTCGGTTTCCAGAAATGTCGAAGGCGGTCGAGCTCGAATTACCAAACCGTCGGAATAAGCACTCCACTGCGTCCAGAACGATCGTAGTGGCGAAAGCAAGCCCATCGTCGACTGCTGCAGTAAGATCCGCGTTCAAAATGACGTCTATTGGCTACGGTAGTTACATTCAGCTCAGTCCGAAACCACCCTGCTAGGCGCTTAGGAGGTAAAAAGAAACGCGTCAGTACTAACCTGCGACAAGAGAAAAGCTAAAGGGACTCCCCGTCTTTGAGCAATCTGCCCTTTCAGATTCGCCGAAATCTCAATCACTGCTTTTACCATTCCGTTGCTTGCATGTGGCAGAATTAGGGGTGTACTTTGTGAGTCTTGGTTAGCAAAAAGCAACAAAAGACGCCGTGTAATGGGAAGTTGATCGACGGTGCTTGATCGGAGGGCGTATTCAAGAAGACTTCTTCGTTCATGTTCAGAGTCCAAGGGGGCTTGATCTGCCAATTGTTGAATGCGGTGAAGGTGCTTGACGCTGTAGTCTTTGATCGAAGAACTGGGACGGAAGGAAGCTTGAGAGAGCCGAGCTCGCGCATATAAGACAGCCGCATCTTCAATGTCGTCCAGTGAATCAACCGTAATTTCAACCCCTCGATTGCGCATAGCACGAGACAACTCTCCGTGTTGGGGGTCCATTACCATGAACAGCCTGAAATTGGAGTGCGGTATTAGTACCTGGACTTCACCGTTGACCAGTCCCCGTTCGCTCAGGACGAGAGAACCGTTGGTTTCACACAAAGAGTTGAGGCGGTCAAGTACGGAGGGGTTGCAGAGGTTGGCGTTGTCCAAAAGCAGCCACTGTCCTTGCTTGATGGCGGTAACGAGAGGTCCGTCGATCCAACCGAAACGAGCTTGAAGAGAATTGCTGGACTCGAAGGTTTGATGGGGGAGCTGCTCAAAGCTTCCAAGCAAGTCCCCGGTATCGACCGCCGGGTGCATCGAAAATTCTTGCAGGTCGACCCCTGAAATGCTTGCAAAAAGTCGAACCAGACTCGTTTTACCTGACTGCTTCTTTCCTGAGATAATGACCAGTGAACCTTGATGAACTGCATCAGACATTGCTTCGAGGCTTGAGGTGTGCTTGCGGAGTGGATGGGTGGGATGATTTGAAACTCTTGGCAGTCGTTCGGAGATGGTGTGGCCGATTTGGAAATAACGAGAGGTGATGGAGACGGCGGGGCGCCTTGGCATTTCGTCTACAATATTGAACGTATCTGCGTACAGCTGCCAAACGCGAAGTCGATCGGTCTCATTGCGGAACCGCCGGAGGTAGACGGAGTTGACGAATTCCGTTGAGGATGGTGTCTGAGTGGAGCCGTGCGTCAACGACAACCAGCGGAGCAGATCCCTTAGATTGAACTCCCAGGGGCTACCTTCACGTCCAAACGATCTCTGTACCATGACCTCCTCGTGAAGCCGGCCGTTGAAAGTGATCATGCGGTTGAGTGCGTCGCTGGGATATGCTGGGAAGATGTGAGCGCATATCAGGTGGTAGTCGGATGGCGAAAGTTCTCGAACATAGACTTTGGTGAAACGGTTGAGGAAGGATTTGGGAAGTCCTTTTCGACCTCCACCTTGGTGGAGAGGGTTTTGCGCGGCAAATATGCGAAAGTTGGGGTGACGAGTAAACGACCGTCCAAGTTCAGGGATGTACACCGTCCCACGATGGTCTAGTACGGCGTTAAGGCCTTCGAGAACTGCCTGCGGCGCCAGGTTCATCTCGTCAAGCAGTACCCAGTCGCCCTCCTGGAGAGCGCGAAGGAAGGCTGCGTCCTTCCACACAAATTCCCCCGGTTTTCCACCTTCGACAGGCAGGTCTGAACCATACAAATCCATCAAATCTGTTTGGTCGGAGAGATTGATGCGACACAGTCGATGACCAGTGAAGTTGGCCAAAGCGGCAATAAGACTGGATTTGCCAACGCCGGGGCTACCTTCCAACAGGATAGGTTTCTGGACTTGACAGGCTCTGAGGACCCGAGCCGCGTTGTCCCGCGTTGTCGGTGCTCTGATGTTGAAACCAACGCTGGGAACTTTGTGCGGGCCCATCGAGATACTGAACTGCTCAATGCGGAAGATGTCGGTCGTCGCGTTCGAGGGATGCATTTGGGAAGGGGTAGAAGGGACTAGCTCATTCAGCTTTGACGTGGCTTCGCGCTCAAGGTTTGCCAGTGCCAATGGCGTGAATGTGGCAGTCTGGGGGAGAGAAGCAAGGCCGTCGAGGAGGGTCATGTGCGCCGCATGGTGCTAGAACAAGGATAAAGCTTTAGGGTCGGAGTTTGTAACTCCGTGGATTACGACGTACGAATAATTCTCCAGAAGAGATGGAAGGTTCGCGCAGACTGGCTGCGTTGGTGAACTCCACCCAAGCCTAAAGAAACAATCAGTGACTGAGGAATGATTTGAACCTTTAAGGAACGGTCAGAACTCACGATGATGTCTCGGAGGCCAACAGTGTGCTCATCGCCAAGAGCTCCCGAAAGCCACTGGCAGAAGTCCAGCAATGCGGAGCTAAATGGCTTGAGGGATGGCGTGTGCCACATCGTTTCAATGATTTTCATCTTGTCCGAACGGGATTCGACTAACGGGACCCAGATTTCAGTGAATCGGTTGCGGAGGGCAGGAGACAGCTCCTTCTTCCCGTAGTCTCCGCCAGGGTTCATCGTGGCAACGAGCTTGAAGTCAGGAGACGCCGCGACCTCCAGACGATTGATGTCCCATCCTCCCTTTTCGGCCAATGTGAGTGTACGTCCGGGCTCTAGAACGCTGTTGAGCCGTTCGAGGACGGAGTCGTCAGCGAGCGAGATCTCGTCCAAAAGGAAAACGCCTCCATTCCGCATGGCCTCAACCAACGGTCCATCGTGCCATTCGAATAATGCGTTGGCTCGCTTCAGCTTTCCAAGAACCTCTCGCACTCTCTCGCGCGCGGTGGTAGGGAAGGCTTTGTTGACGGACGCTCTCAGGATTGCGTCGGAGATGGAATCGGGCTCGGTCAGGTTGCTGGTATCGAGGCCGGTTTCGTGGAGAAGTGAGAGGGCGTTCTGTATAGCCTCGGCACGGAGAGAAGCTCGGTTCCGCAGGGGGCGTTGTCCGCCTAGAAGATCAGCCGTCTCCGTATTTTGATGGCAGTTGAGGGTGTATAGTGGACGACCATGAGCGCGGGCGAAGAGTTCGCAGACGGATGTTTTGCCGCAGCCGGTCTCTCCGACAAGAAGGACAGGCTCATTGTGCTTCAGCGCCGAAGAGACCAACACGAATAGTCGTTGAAACGCTTGGGTCCAAACCAGCCCGGATGGAAGCGAAGAGAGACCCGTCTTGGAGAGCAAATCGGTCCCAGGGACGTCAATGCGATACATGGCTTCGTCGTCTATCTTCACTTTGAGAACGGTTTCCAAGACCTCCTTCACGACTGCTTTATCATCGGCATTTCGAGCCCTCTCCGCGAGAAGCATGTAGCCATCCTCCGCGAGATCTTGGTTCTTTAGACCTTCCTTGTCCTTCCAATCTCGATTCGCCCAGCGGAAGAGGTCGCGTAAGGTGGCAAACCCTTGTTTGGTTTCGAAGACGCGCCCCGTCTGCCGTCGCTTCTGCAACTCCTCGAACACGGCAACAATGCGCTGCGCTCTCGAAGGTGGGATTTTGCACTTCTCGGCGAGAATGACTTCCAACTCGGCTTGAGGAACGTCGGTGAAATGAACCTCCAGGAACCGGTTGCGGAATGCGCGAGAAAGGACCTTTCGACCTCCGTAGAGACCGGCGGGATTCTGGGTAGCGAAGAGCATGAAGCTGGGATGAGGCCGAACGATTTCTTGCGTTTCGGGAATGACGAGCTCTCGGTTGTCGTCCAGCAGGCGGTTGAGAGATTCGAGGACGTCTGTAGGTGCCAGGTTCAACTCGTCCAAAACGATCCAGTGCCCTTCACGAAGAGCGCGAACCAGGAGTCCATCGTGGAATACGAGTTTTCCGGAGTCCGGGTCTGAGACGTATGTTCCTAGGTATTCTTGGATATCTGTATGTTCGTGGTTGTTGATGCGAACGAAGCGATGGCCCGTGCGACGCGCTAGATATTCGATTGCGCTCGTTTTGCCGGCAGATGTGGGTCCCTCGATGAGAACTGGGAAGCGACGGGTGAGGATGATTCGGGATAGGTCAATGAGTTTCGTCTGGACGGATGGTGTGAGGATGTAATCGTCGACGTTTTGTAAAGGGAGAGGACCACGCTGCAACCAGAAGGGGCCAACTTGGACCACGTCATCTCTTGACAGCCCTTTGGGAAGCATTGGTATTGAGGAAAGTACCGAAGAAACGTTCTTCACACCCCGAAGGATCCACCTTTCCGCCAATGGTTTGACGATGTCCGCGCTCTTCGCATCCAACGTCATCGTGAAGGCCATAAGACACCCCTCCCACAAAGCGCGACGAAGCCCGAAGACCGGAGTGACATCGGCAGTGAACGTCAGCGCTCGAGCCAGAGTTCGCATGCTGAAGTGAGGTCGCTTGTTGGACCCGTCCGCAATGGCTCGGCCCTCGGTCAACCTCCGCACCTCCGTGTAGAATTCAGCGACATCCATGATCGCGGCAGGGTCCGCCACAGAGCAGTGACCAATGTATTGCTTGACGATGGCCAAAAGCGCTTCCTTGTCGTCGTCCGGCGGGGGTACCCAGAGCTCCGTGAAGCGAGTCCGTAGATTCGGAGGGAGGTCCTTTTTGCCGACGTCGGTTGCAGGGTTCATGGAAGCGAAGATGCGGAACGATGCGTGGCGGGGGATGGGAGTGAGAGATCCTTGTTCGGTGAGCGTGATGGATGAGGTGGGAGATTGGAGGAGGGGAGTGATAGCCTCGAGTGTCTCGGATGAAGCGAGGTTGATCTCGTCGAGAAGGACCCTGCACGTTGAAAAGAAGTCATTCGACGCCACTCGGCACTCCAACGAGAGTTTCGACTCACCAATGACCTTGCCGGAGAGCTTTGATGAGGGGGCCTTCCACAAAAGTAAACACGAACTTGGATTTGGCGAGGATGTGTTGAGCTTCAAAAGTGGTCACGTCTTGCTCGAAAGCTGTCCAATCTTGTTCGGATGCGCTGTTTCCGGACTGGGCGTCGTCTTCCGTCTTTCGACGCTTCCTTGGAGAGTCTCCTGCTTCTAGCTCCTTTGCCACTTGTGCACTAGAGAATACAAGAAGCAATGCGTGTAAGTATCATCTTCTCCAGTATCCTATTAGGGAACTGGAACTAACCTTGCTTTTTCCCTCGAGGCATCAAACTTGGCCTTCGCACTCGCGCAAGCCGTCTTCCAAATCTTCACGACTCTCTTCCACTTCGAACTCCTCACGTCGCCACCAACACCATCCAGAAAACCTTCGTTCTTCTTCAGGCTGAACGTGGCGGTGAACAAAGCGACGAAGCGCTGCTGAAGCTCCGTTCCGGGCACTCGCGCGTCGACGGGCTTGAACCCACCGAGGAGGTCGCTGGAGGCGGTTTGGTTCGAGAGGTTGATGACGGTGAGCGGGCGAGAGAGGAGCTGCGCGAGATGTTGGATCGCGGTGGTTTTGCCGGTTCCGGTTTCGCCGACCAGCAGGACAGGTTCGGAATGAGGTACGGCCGCGCACAGGCGGGCGAGGAGGTTGAGGGACGGACGGTGAAGGGCGAACGGTTTCAGAGGCGCCGGAGGTCCTGTCGTCGGCGTCGACAGCAACTTGGTGTGCCCGACTCGAACGGCGGTGACGCGACCATCTGCAGCGCTCTTCTCGACTTCGTATTCGGGCGTGCGGTTGGTCAGTCTCCACTGAGCGGTCGCTTTTGTGAGACCCAAAAGACCGCCGACAACTTGGGCGAAGTTGGCTAGAGCCGGAGAGGATGGATGGAGGAAACCGAAGAAGACGTCTTTCGCTTCGTCGAAGATCTCTTCCCGCAAGCTGGGATGCTTGAAGACTTGGTCGGCTGAGGGCGAGGAGGATGGAGTGTCCGGGACGTCGACGTCCATGCTAGATTCGTCGCGAGAGTAGTCCGTTGGGAGGAGCGCGTCCACGCGCCTAACCCACTTCTCTAGGTCTCTCGGCCCAACATCTCGAGGCGTACCAGCGACACCTCCAGAGGCTTTCGGAGAGGTCTTGAGCACTTCCTGAATCGCCTTCCAGATGTCCAGCAAGACGCGGAGGGGAGCTCCAGCCAACTTCGGGAACTTGGAACCAAGAATGACTTCTTGCTCATCATAGGACGGGGATGTAGCTTGGACTTCGTTCCAATGGTGGTTTCCGAGGAAGGAGAGGGAGGGGAAGACCGGTTTTCCGGACGCGTCGAGAGAGGTCGGCGCCACGGATCGGGTCGCGAAGAGCATGAACGAGTCTGCTGCCTCCACTCGACCGCGCCCAGGTACGTTGATCGCGGCTCTCTGTCCGATGCTCTTCGTCCAACCCAGGCTCTCGACCAGGGGCAACGTCATACCGAGGACTTCCGCGCTCGCCTTGTCGATGTCCTTAAACACGAGCCACTTGCCAGCCCGCATGGCGCGAACGATGGTGCCTTCCACCCACTCGAACGTGCCGGGCATGGTCGCGGACGAGGAATACGAGCCAAGCAGGGACTTGGCGTCGAGCGAGGTATCGGAGAGGTGGATCGTGACGACTTGGTTCTGCGCGATGGATGAAGGGAAGAGGAGGGTCGCGAGGTGCTGGATGAGGAGGGATTTTCCGGAGCCGGGAGGGGACGTGATGAGAGTTGGAACGCGACGGGAGAGTTGGAGTGCCATGGGTTTAAGTGCTTGAAGTGAGCCGGAGGTTTCGACGAGTGGACTAGATGGGGTGGCTTCGGACGTGAACCGGAAAAGGAGAACGCCTCCTACGTTTGCAACCCGAGGGTGCAACAGCTCCGAGCTGAACGAAAAGGTCTCCGAGGCCGGCGGAGGACTGAGTTGCACTTTCGCCCGGAGCTCCGAAACGCGAAGTGGCTCGAGGAGCGGCAGGAGCCACCCGTCGATCTGGCGCGGTTGGATCGAACCGTCGACGACGGTCTCTCCGCAGAAGATGGGGATGTCGGCTTCACCAGGCGGGCCCAATAACTCCAAACTCGTTTTGATTTTTTCTTCGTCCGGAATGCGTTCGTGCAGGGCGTAACACTCGATGGCTAGGGCGCGAACAGAGAGGTCGGGATGGGGTGGAGACAGGAGAGAGAGGAGAGGCTTGGAGGGCCAGTTGAAGAGGTTGGGGATGTCGGGTTCACCGCGAATGAGGCGATAGTATATGAGGAGAATCCGGTGCAGGTCGACGGTGGACAATGCGGCAATTTGGGAGGCCTCCAAGCCGAGCAGAAAGCCTAATGGCCCCGTCGATAGTGATGGACGCGAGAGAAACGATTGCACGATCCTAAGGAAGTCGGAAGGGACGGCGTCAGAAAAATCGTACACAACGGAACGGACTGGCGGAGATGGGGCTCGTAGCAATGCTGAGGACTATTTATCTTCTCCAAGAGCATGCGACCTCAGAGGAGCGTAGGAAAAACTGAGACTTACGGGTACACCTCTTCGCAAGGTTCAAGGAGGAGAGCCAAGGCTTCCAACCGTGCTACCTCTTCGACAGACTCGTCCCCCAACCAACGAGCGCAGAGATCAATCAGTAGGGGGCTAAAAAGTTCTGCTCCGATAGCGGTAAAGGATGGAGTGGCTAGGCATTTTGAGAGAGCTGCAAGAGCTTTGTGGGTTAGCCCTGCGCTGGCTGATTGAGTGAGGTCTTGAAGCAGGTCGTTGGGAAGAAAGGTGCTGACGGAGGAGAGCAAAAGGGAGGTTTGTTGCCGGTAGTCGATATACGCTGAGCGTTCAGGTGCTCGGAAGACGACCTGTACCCCTTTTGGAGCCTCCATTGTGACGACAGGCAGCGACGAAGGGGAGGAAAAACCGACTTGGTCAGGAAAATTTGATATTGGACTGGAGTTTGAACCGTGGCAAAATGACGGTTAGGCGCCCATCTACTGACACATTTGGTGAAGACGCACTCAGTTTGCGGAACGCTCGTCCCACCTCGACTTTACACGAGCGCTACATGCGTACTGAGGGCAGAGTGCGTGAAGGTGGGTGCACTGAGTTTCTTGTTAGTGGCAAGTTCCTGAATGATTCCAGATTGAGCCTCTTATGAGAAGGTCAAGACGAGAAGACCGACTTCGAGGTCTAGCTATACGGCTGGCGTGCCATAGGCACCATCTCTGCTGATACCTCATCCCACCGAGCGCTATGTACGCTCCCCATAAGCTTAGGTACTGCAGACACATCTAAACCGTTTCCTCTAGTACGGATACGCATCGTCAGCCCAGACTAAAACAAAAGCTGGCCATTCAATCTGCGTCGCGTTTTCAGAAAACAGTCGCATCCAAATAACTCGTACACAGCTTAGACACAACTAGAAAGAGAGTTACACGCATCTCGGCCCTCCTGGCGGACGTTTGGCACGGCTCAGCCCCCGGGAGGTGTGCACGTCTTCAAGCTCCGATTATCTCCCCGACAGACGGGGATTAAAAGACGGGGCTATTTAGTAATACCTATCAAACGATAGGCCCGGTGGTGACGACAGGCTCTCGCAGGTCTTCACTCTTTGCTCTTTCGTGTATTGCCGCATCCAAAGGGCCCCGAAAGCTGGACCGTATATATATCTAGTGGTCCGTACAATTTGGTCTCCACGACATGTGCCTCGTCCGTATTGGAGCTCTCCCAACGGTCATTTAGTGTTTGAAGCCATGTGTGAGCATGGTTGTGGGGTCGCGTTAGACTCGTTGGGATCTTGGCCATGAGCCGAACCGTGGAAAAGTCTGTTGGTGGTTGTGGCTTCCAACTGGTGGCGCTCGCAAGACCGCCGAGCTTAAGTAGTGATCGACGCTAACCCAATGTATCAGTCTCCCGTTCGATACTCTTCGCTCAGAGTAGCTGACTATTATATTATTTACGATTAGCTAAAAGTAAAGTGTGGTGAGACAGCCGTCGCGAATACGGCAACGTCCGCGTGTGCTGTTAGTTGGGGGGAAGAGAGGGGCTACCTGATTTCGGCCGGAAATGTTTCTACTTGCCGAAATTAGGCAACCTCTCTTTGTGCGTGGGTCTCGGGCCCCATTAACGACTCCGCGGCATCACACCGGGTGCCGAGTCCAGGCATTCCCCAGCCCGCTAGCATGTGTCAAGCCACACAATGCGTTTGACGCCCTCAGCCCATCGCCGTGCCAGAGTACCGCCGGTGGCTTATGAAGCACCGAGTAAAAGGGAAGCAAGTACATGCATGCATTTGTCAAGGTTCACGTCACGCTCCGGATATATGTATCTAGGGCGATGCATGGAGTTTCGCCCAGATACTCTCTGTATTCCCCTCCAGCCTGCGGTTTGCCCTGTCCTCTAGGCCGCGCTACCTCTCCCCAAGCTTTCGTTGACGCATCGTTGATCACAGAGGCAGAAACATGAAAGAGGTCTCCTCCAGCTCCGACGACGACGGTTTCGCCACTCTCCCCAGGAACCCTTTGCTTAATCCTATTCACCTCGGCCAGATCGCCGATTTCTGGAAGCGCTATGACTATCTCGCGGATACTCATGATCTCAAACTCTCCAAACAATTGAGCGAAAATCTTGACGTTCTACTGATATTTGTAAGCTCCCCCTTCCGCTGAAGTGAATGCCGCTGACCGACGAACTCGTATTGCTCGATACCTAATAGGCCGGTTTGTTTTCTGCAATCAACACCGCATTTATTTCTTTTACTATGCCGGCGCTTTCGCCCAGCCCGTCTGCTGAGACGAATGCTCTGCTGCGTCTCCTGATTTCGGGAGCTGATAATGACACCCTGGCAGCTTTCGACAAGCAGTCCGAACCATTTACTCCGCAGCCCATTTCCATTGCAATGAACTGCCTGCTATACGCCAGCCTGTCATGCAGCTCAGTGGCAGCGATTGGAGCGATGATGTGCAAAGAATGGCTGCACAGCTTTGACCGTTCCGTTCAGACCGGTTCCATCGAGGATCAAGGACGGCTTCGTCAGCGCAAGCTCGACGGGGCAAGGCGGTGGCACTTGGAAACCATCATTGACTTCCTGCCTACCATCATCTTACTCTCCATCACCTTGTTCTTCGCGGGTGTTGCTTTATTTCTATTAACCCTGAACAAGACGGTAGCAGCTTTCGAAATCGCATTTGGAGCCTTTTGCGCAGTAGGTGGAACGGGGACCATTCTGGCCGGCGCAATCTTCCCGCTGTGTCCGTATGAGACGGCAGCGTCTCGACTTATCAGAAAGGTTGGGTTAATGGTCGTTGCCTGGCGCCCTAGACTCCGGATTACAAGTCCAGCAGCGGCGGGACAACGGATGGTCAAAGTCGCATTGGAATCACTACTCTCTCTTTATAGCCGCAGTAAAGAGGCTCTTAGAAGAGCGATTTTTGCTACGGAGCATGAAGGCACTCTGCCGATGCAAAATCAGCCCACACGACCTAGCGCGTCTGGCAACACTTACCCGGAGATGGTCAAAAGAGAAGCGGAGAAGCGATACAAGCAGCACGTGACGAACTCTCGGGCAGCATTGTGGTTGCTGGAAATGGCGCCGAGTCGGGAGGATCAATTGCTCGCTGTCCGTTTCTTCTACACCGCTCCGAGAGAGGCGTGCGCCGCCGCTATCATGAGTTCGGAGCAGCTGCAACTTATCATTTCGTTTACGTTGGAGTCATTTGATAATTGGCGCAGCCAACCCAATGAAAAGACGCAAGAGATGGTCGAGCATTTTGGAAGAGCGCTTTGGCACGTGCTTCCCCAAGCGCGTGAAGGCATAGAGCGTTGGAAGGAGTTGACCGCCCCCACGCAGAATCCACGACTTGGCTTAGGCGAGAGGTTCGTGCAAGAGCTCGACTCCCTTGAGCAGATTCCCCACCCTTCCGATGCAATGGGAGAGGAATACGCTCTTCAGAGCGCTCTACTGCGAACCTTGATCTTCACGAAGGATATTCCAGTCGAAGCTTACCGGTGGACCAGCCTTAAATTCCTAATTGGGAATAATGACCCGAACTCCCAGCTTTTAGGCCTCTGGGCTAAGCTCGTGCATAAAGCGTTTGGTCACTCTCACAAGTTCCACCTTCGGCGATTCACATCTACCAATGTCGCAGTGTTAAGGAAAGGAAGACCGTCTGTAAAGAGGTAAGCAATGCAGGTTTCTTACCATTTGACTCAAATTTGCTAATCGGTGCGACATAAAGAGATGGCGCTGAAACTGATTTCCCGCTCGCATTGGCCTGCGGGGTACAGACTCTGAAGTCTGTAGAACGTCAGGCAGCACCAGATCAGGTGGCTTCCATGGTATTGGATGCTGTGGAAATTTATACCGCCTGCGTTCACAAGACGAGGCAGATTGCTGAGGCCAAAAGGCTCCTTCCCGCCTTTCAAGAGCTTGTCGTTGACTCAATGACGGAGATGATGACGTATTTCTCTAAATCGACCTTCCTGAACCCGCCCGAGCAACAGTTGATCGATTTTATCGTCTCTGCTCTTCTACTAATTCGATCTTTCTGTGGCCCTGGATACGCACCCAGCCTGGACGATGCGGCGTTTGATGGGCTATGGTATGCTCTTGAGTCCATCATCTCTGTAATTGATTCCTGTTCCGAAGTCGACCGAGGATCCAGGGATGACATCGTTCTCCAAACACTCGAATCCATCTCAGAGTGGCTCCCCCCGAATTTCGGGATATACAGTCCCATGGTTGGAATGGAAAACCATCCGCAGATTATCGGATATATCACTTGGCATCTCGCCCGCGAGGTTCAGAGCTGCGAAGGACGAGTAATGCATCTAGTGTACAAGAATAGGTTCCGCTGGTTCACACAGGCGTCTAGCACCTTGCGAACCGCATGGATGGACGCCGGTCTTAGTTCCCAACTCGTCGATGCTTTGAGACGACCGGGCGCTTGGAAGGACACGGCCCTTGTCGTTCAAATTTTGGAGGATATTACCGAGATGTCAGGAGACTGGTGCCGAAGGCTTGTTGCCGACGAGTTTCTCGTCAGCGTGGCAAACGTCATTCTACATTTCGACCAGGCGGTGGATGCCAACACTTTCAAACGGAGCTATATCCAATGTCGATTGACGAGAGCCTTTCTCTCGGTGTGGCGAAACTGTTCCACTATGCCGGGAATCAAGTGGCCGGAGGAAAAGATGATCCTTGTGATTGAGAGTGCCAGAGCTGCAACCGAGAGGTTACTTGGACGCGATTGGACCCAAATCAGTCCGGCCGCTGCCCCGAACGTGGCACTAACCAGAGACGTTGTCCTCAATACCTGCAATAGCTTGCAACCATTCCTCGATTGGACCAACGAACACCTTCTAAAATCAACTCTTACGAATGAAGAAACGACCCACGCACTCAGTACTCTGCTAAGTCAACGAACGGATAAGGAGTTGCCTCCTATTAGTCGTTTCCAAGTCTCTCGAACATGCTCAAGAAATAGTTATATTGAATGTGGTCTTTTATAGGGGGGTCTAACTAGTTATATATTAGAATACCAATGCCAGCGATGTGCGTTCGCCAGTGGCCGCCCCTCCCGGGGAGCAGGTTATACCCTGGTGAATATGTCGGCTGCCCTCAAACCTTCTCGAGTCCAAGAGATTTGGCGTTCACAGCTCCTGCATGGTTAAATTGATACTAAGCTAACTGAGAGGTCTCTTGGGTGCTGTAGTTCCGGCGAAATCCTTCCCTGAGAAGTGTTAACATCGTCGACCTCACATCTCGCAGTTCAGAGCCAAGAACGACTGAACACGAAAGACGATATATGTAGATTAGGTGCTTCTACAGTGCAATCAAGTTATGAGCACATATGAAGGATTAGGAATTTTGCAGTGATGCGAAGATCGTCCATAAGGATGATGGGTGAATCAGGGTGACTGAAAGAAAATGTTCCGTTTCGCCCAGCCGATCCACTCCGGCAAGCGGTCTTTGACCTGTCAGGCCCACCGTCAGTGAAGCCGTAGCCCTGGCCGCGGCCGGTGGGTACGCTCTAAATGCACCGTTTAAGCGGTAAACCTCGACGTCGGTATGATTGTCGCCGTCGTTCCGTCACGACGAATTGGGAATCTCGTCCATCCCCATCCACGCTGCCGCTCTGTAGCTCAACACCAGAGGGGCACGAGACTTTTCATTGCTTTTTCGCGTATCCACGGACTAGTTCTCCGATGATGGCGGGTGTGGGGCCTTGCCACCCACTTGGAGCACCCGGAGCGGGGACAGTCCAAAGGTCGAAGCAATCTCAAGCGCCGCTAGCTCGTACTTTGGTTCCCCCCAGACCCGCTTCGCCAGCGGGCGCAGAGATCGATCCGGCAGCGGGTTGAGATTCGCAACTTTAACATTAGAGGCAGAGATAGGTAGGCGCTTCAAGAGAGCTGGAAGCTTCTCGCTGGTCAAGCCCGCAGTTTGAGGTCGTGAAGCAGCTCCATGGGACTCAGAGGGATTGATAGACGAGAACAAAGCAGAGGTTTGCTTCGGGAAGTCGATGTATGCTGAGCGTTCAGGTAAAGACAACTAGGATAGCTCTTGAAGTCTCCATTGTGACGAGGGGGTAACTGCCTCGCTAAGGAACTTTGGTCTTGGACCGAGTTTGAACCGTGGGAAAATACAGTTAGGCGCCCATATACTGACCAATTTGGTGAAGTCGTATTGGGGTAGCGGAAAGCCACTACACGCGTTTCGAGGGCACAATACGTGATCCTAATACACTCCTAGTGTCAAGCCACTAAGCGAGACTCCAGGTAGCGCGTCTCCCAAATGGTCAAGACAGGAACATGCACAGATGTGCTCCAACTCTAACTGTCTATGACACACACGCCCTTCCCCCAGAGCTATAACTTGCAAACGCTCGTTCGTACGCAGCCATAAGTAGTGGTATATAGAGTCGTGTGGCTTGAAATGGCCATGACTACCTACAGGCCGAGCATCGTCGAGGAGCTAGTCACGGGAAGGGCGTGCTGGTATCTGCCTTGTACCGAACTCAGAAACGACTGGTCAGCCCCTAGGCTACCGAACGGTGAGGATGAAGTAGAGTTCAAGCCATCCTACCTCAGCAGGAAACGATTCGAGGAGAGACTCTCATAAAGCTGACAGCTCCGAATACGAATGGGAATGTCTATGAAGACACTCACAAACGCAAAGTCAAAGTGATTGAGAGTACCTTGCGGCAAGAGATCGAGCTCTGCCAGCGAATTCCTCTCCTATGTCCTCGGGTTCAATAATATTATATCGAATCAAGCACAGTATGGCTTCTAAATACATCTGGACACTGTAGATGCGATCGGACCAAAGGGTTTTCTTAGAGAACGATGATATCTTCGGCGGACGTGCAGTCCCAGTCCAGACCAAAACAAGCTCGATCACTCAACCCTTGGTCACGTTTCGAGAAATCCATCGCATCCAGCTAATACTTACAGCGTGCATACACCACTCCAAAGAGGGTCACGAGCATCTACGCCGTCCTGGCGGACGTTGGCAGGGCTCGCCACGGGGAGTGGGTGTGTGTCTTCGAGGCCTGACCACCCACTCGACAGACGTGGATGGGAAAGGTAGACTAGTCAGTACTACCTATCAAACCGTGGCGCGGTGGTGGAGACCTGCCAAGGTCTTCACTCTTTTCTAATGTACTTGATGCGTTCAAACGGCCTGGATGGGTTGACGTTATCTAGCGGTCCATGACGATCTGCTCTCTGCGGCGTCTGACTCATCCATCCTGAAGCCTCGCCGACGGTCGTTGGTGTTTAAAGCTGGGAGCGAGTGCAGTGAGTGCGACTGTGGGGTTGGGCGTGTTCGTTAGTGTTTTGACCGCGTCGGGGTCAGCCTGACGTACCTGAAATCCCACCGCACGCCACGGTTCCCCTCTTACCATCGTCCATGGGACATATATCACTAGTCCAGCATATAATCCTATCGGCGGCTTATCTCGCCTACTCTTGGTTCCACCCGGGTTGGTCGCTGAATAACAACGAGAGAGGAAAGAAATCGCCGCTGAGTGCGCTCCAGGGGCTAGCTGACAAATACAACCGTGCACGCCACTGTAGTGGCTTGTCAGTTCGCCACGGTTCTCAACACAGGCCTAACCCAGAGAGGTTGGGAGCGAAGAAGAGGGGATAAAGGCCTGGATGAAAAGTCGACATCGTACGGGCTGTTCGACGGTGACAAAATCAAGGCTAGGTACTCGGTCAGTGACCTTCTGACTTCACGCCCAATGGCCTCATGGCCGAGAAGAGTCTAATAGAGCGCCGAGCCAGCGATCCATTCCTTAAATGGGATTTATCAACAGTCAAGCCACACAACGCGTCTGGGCTAGCTCAGCCATCACCGTGCTTCGAAGGCAGGCTGGAGGCTTAAGGGGGGTCCAGCAGAATAGATGCAAACACGTTTTGGCTTTGGATACGTATAGGCTGATGGAGTTGCGCCCAGAGACATCGTCGCTTCTTCCTCCCCTTCAACCTGCGACTCTCCATATCTCCTCTGCCACACCGCCCTTCCCAAACCTTACCATACGCATTCTCCATCGAAGAGCTAAAGGCGCAAGATGCAAGCGAGCTACTCCAGCTCGGGTGATGATGGCCTCACCGACTCCAGAACCCTCTTGCCGAATACCATTCATCTCGGCCAGATCGCTGATTTTTGGAAGCGCTATGACAGCGTCGCCGACAGTCATGATCGCAGACTCTCTAAGCATCTTAACGACAACCTTGACGTTCTCCTGATATTTGTAAGCTCCTTCCATCAGTGTTAGTCCTGGTTTGTCGCGCGCATTTCCTCTGACCGACGAACACGTACTTCCCCGGAACCGAACAGGCCGGTTTGTTCTCTGCAATCAACACCGCCTTCATTTCTTTCACGATGCCGGCTCTATCGCCCAGCCCCTCTGCTGAGACCAACGCTTTGCTCCGTGCCCTGATTTCAATAGCCGATAACAGGACTCTGGCGGCGTTCGAGCCCCCCGAACCATTCACTCCGCTGCCCACTTCCATTGCAATGAACTGCCTTCTTTACGCCAGTCTGGCGTGCAGCTTAGTCGCAGCAATTGGAGCGATGATGTGCAAAGAATGGCTCCACAGCTTGGATCGATCGGGGCAGACAGGTCCCATCGAGGATCAGGGACGGCTCCGTCAGCGCAAGTTCGACGGGGCACAGCGGTGGCAATTGGAAACCATCATCGACTTCATGCCTACCATCATTCTAATTTCCATCACACTGTTTTTCACGGGCGTTGTCGTGTTTCTATTAAGCCTCAACAAGGCGGTGGCATTTTTTGTTATCGCGTTTGGGGCTTTCTGGGGAGTCCTTGGTACAGGTAGCATTCTTGCTAGCGCAATCTTCCAGTTTTGTCCATACGAGACGGCGACGTCTCGAACTCTCAGGAAGATTCTTCGTATTCTGGCAACTTGGCAGACCAGACTCCGGAGCGTAGATCCAGCAGTCACGGGAAGGCAAATCGTCACAAAAACGCTTAGATCACTCCTTTCTCTGTACGGCCGCAGTAAAGAGGCTCTAATACGAGTGCTCTCCGACCGGGATCCCGAAGACACGCTGCCAATGCAAGACCAACCGAATCGTTCGTACACCCTCGATATCAACAACAAAAACGCGGAGAAGGATCACGAGCGGCAAGTGACGAACTCTCAAGCAGCATTGTGGTTACTTGAGATGGCACCCAGCCGGGAGGATCAATTGATCGCAGTCCGGTTTCTCTATACCGCTCCGAGGGAGGCGTGCGCCGCCGTTTTCACAAACTGGGAACGACTTCAGCTTATCATTTCGCTGACGCTGCAGACGTTTGACATTTGGCGCAGTCAACCCAATGAAAAGACTCAGGAAACGGTCCAGCACTTTGGGAGGGCCCTTTGTCACGTGCTTCCACAAACCCGTGAAGGCATGGAGCGTTGGAAGGAGTTGATCCCCCCTGTGCATAGTCGACGACTCGGCTTGGGCGAGAGGTTTCTGCGAGAACTCGGTTCATTTGAGCAGACCCCCAACCTTTCCGATGACGTCGGAGAAGAATACGCCCTTCAGATCGCTCTCCTCCGAACCTTGATCCTTACCAAGGAAATACCAATTGAAACATATAGGTGGACCGACCTTAAATTTTTAATTAGGAAGGAGGACCCGAATTCCCAGCTTTTAGGCCTCTGGGCTAAGCTCATGTACAAAGGATTCGGCCACTCCGAGAAGTACCACCTTCGTCGATTCCCATCTGCGTCCGCTGCGATGTCGAGGAAAGGAAGAGACTCTGTAAAAAGGTGAGCCATGCAGGCAATAATTCATATCCGATTTGAGTTTGCTAATACATGCGGCTTGAAGAGATGTCGCTGAAAACGATTTCCCCCTCGCACTGGCTTGCGGGGTACAAACTCTGAAGTCAGTCGAACGCCAGGCAGCGCCGGATAACATGGTCCAGATGGTTTTGGATGCTGTGGAAGTCTATACCGCCTGCGTCCAGAAGACGAAGCAGCTGGCTGAGGGCGACCGGCTCCATCCCGCCTCTCAAGGACTTGTCGCCGACGCAATGACGGGGTTTATGACGTACTTCAAAAAATCACCCTTCCTAAATCCTCCCGAGCGACAGTTGTTCGATTTCATCGTCTCTGCTCTTCAACTAATTCGATCAATCCATAACTCTGGGTATGCGGCTAACTTGGACGACGCCGCGCTTGATGGGTTATGGTATGCTCTTGATTCCATCATTTCGGCAATCGATTCTTCTTCGGAGGCCGACCAGGGATCTTTCAATGACGTAGTAATTGAAACACTCGAATTTGTCTCGGGATGGCTTCCCGTCAAATATGGGGTATACAGTCCCATGGTTGGATTAGAGGCCCACTCACAAATCATAGAGTACATCACGTGGCACCTCGTCGGCGAGTTCCAGAAGTCTGAAGGACGAGTCGTGCATCTCATGTACAAGAATAGGTTCCGCTGGTTCACACAGGCGTCCAGCGCTTTGCGAACCGCATGGATTGATGCCGGCCTTGGTTCCCATCTCGTCGATGCTCTCAGACGACCGGACTCCTGGAAGAACACGGCTCTCCTCGTTCGAATTTTGGAGGATATTACTGAGATGTCAATGGAATGGTCTCGCAGGCTCGTCGACGACAACTTCCTCGCCAGTGTGGCGGACGTCATTCTCAACTTCGACCGGGTGGAGGATGATAACCCGGTCAGACGGAGATGTATCCAATGTCGACTCACCCGAGCCCTTCTATCCGCGTGGCGACATTGTTCTGCTATTACGGAAATCAAGTGGCCCAAGGAAAGGATGCTTCTTGCGATCAATAGTGCCAGTTCTGCAACAGAATGGTTACTTGGACGAGATGCAACCCAAGTCGGCCCGGAAGCTTCCCCAAATGTGGCGCTAGGCAAAGATGCTATCGTCGATATCCGCAACAACCTTCAACTGTTTTTCGATTGGACAGTCGAACGTCTTCCACAATCAGCTCTTATCGGTGGAGATGCGTCCCAAGCAATCAGCGCGCTACGTATCCAACGAACGGATGGGGAGTCGCCGCCTGCTAGCCGTTTCCGAGTCTCTCGAACATGTTCAAGAGAGAGTTATATCGAAAATAATTTGTTATAGGAATTCGAACTAACTGTATATTAGCATAATAATGTCAAAGGTGGCTGTGTGGGTGTGGCAGCTGATATCCAGCATCTCCATTGGATCCTACCACCATGACGGTTCGAGGGGTTGGGCCACCACTCCCCCGGCGCAGTCAGAATCCCTCTTGTAGAAAGGATATTCTCGTGGGAAAATGCAACGATAATACTGGAGACAAGTGTCTTCCGTACCTCGGTTCGAGCTGAGCTGGTCAGTAGGTGATCCCGCGACGCTCGGGTGCGTCTTTAGGTGGCTGTGTGGTGGTCTTAAGCGTATTCGGCGGGCGATTTAAGATTATCCTATTATTATTTGAGGCCCACAAGTGGCGATTACGTATTCCACTTCGTGAGTGGGGCAGGTGTTTCCAACTGCCGAGAAGCGAAGCTTCAGTCCGGGTCGTGCTACTACAGCGATCGGTCCACTGTCATCTTGAGGTGTTGGTAGAATGAGGTTATTCGGTTCTGAGATGCAGCGAACATAAAGGGGAGAGGTGGAGAGGTGGAGGAGGCGGAAACGATGATGCGCTGCAGGGCGGAATTTAAGAAGGTTTGGCGACGGTTGAAATCGCAATAGCTGACTTCTGCCGCTAACACCGAGTCCCCGCATGGCCTGTCGTTCGTGCACAAAATCGCAAGAGTTGACAACATCGTTCGTGTTCGTAAGTCTTTGGTCTGATGCCGACTATCCATGGAGTTGCAACATTCTTCTCCTAGAGTACTACGGAAGAGTGTTTCAGATGGAACAAAATGCCATGGATCAGCTATCCGCTGCCGAAACCGTTCGTCCGAGAAAACACAAGTACAGGTACTGGAATAGCTTGATGGGAAAGTCTCGGTTAGAGGATGCATTGCAAGCGACAAGCTCGGCCTCGCTTAGTTACTACTCAATCTTTTGACTAATCCTTTCGATAAATTCATTGCAGGTGTGCGTGTTTTTCGGGCTCCGACAGAGGAGGATTGAACGGACAGAGCTAACAGTTCGTGACGACCTACTCCGCATGTCAAGCAGCCCATCCACTCTGTAGCTGCGCTGACAGCTGTTTAGTATTTGAAAGTATGAGCGAGTATGTCTATGGGCTGTGAGGATTCATTTGTAGTTCGACCGCGACCACCGTAGTGCCCGGTGTGTCAGGCCAGTCCGACGACGCTACTACCACAGGACGCGGTTTCCCTTCTTACCATTATACATAACCATACATGACTAGCATCGTATATGCTCTCATTGGCAGCACGCTCCGCTTCCACCTGGTCCGACTTAGGTTGGTTGAGCAGGATGGAGAGCGCCGATCGTTGCGCTTCAGGGTAGGCTGACTAATACATACGTCCCGGGCCTCACTGTGGTTCTTTGCAACCCGTGTTGAGATACGCTGACCAACTGCACTGATAGAAGGCAACAACGCCGCGGAAGAGCTTAGCTCGCGGAGTAGAGGTGGGGAAGTTATTTTTAGGCTCAGGGGTTTGTCTGTTCATGTTTAGTAGGCACCTGCAACGAACATCATCCCTGCCACTCACACAAAGACATCTCAAGTAGGGAGAGAAGCGAACGTGGGTAATACGACCGGAAACTTATGGTGGCGTAGAATACCCGTCAATACACGTGTACAGTGGCACGCTCTCTGTTAAGCGCCCATTTATGGACAAAAGAAGATACTATGTAAAGTGCTAAGAGATCGGCCTGGGTTCGAATCGTATGTGTGACTTATTAATTATCAAGCCACCACAATTTATGAGCTGGCTCAACTCGTCTGCCCATACGTCAGTCCAAGTGTGAGGCGGTTTGCGCATGGCGTCAGCTCAATCGAGCCTCGTGATGGAATACTCGTATGGACCACGGTTCCCTTCCCTCAATCAGTCATAGTCGTACATGGCTAATATGATATCTAATACATTCGCCTCCACCCGGTCTAACTCAGGTCGGTCGTTGTAGACGAGGGAACAGACGGTAAGCGCCACTTCAGGGTTCGCTGATCAAAGAGTGCGCGTGCCTCGCAGAGGATTTGTCGGCCTCGCCGTGATTCCACGCCTTGATGTATGCCGACCTTGAACGAAAAGCGACAGTTATGCCAGAGAAGAACTATTCATTTCCTCAAGTGGCGTGGGAGTAGTGGGGGACGTTGTCTCTGAGGAGCAGGGACTGTCTCACCTGGTCGAGGTCGTTTCATGTGAACCGAGGAGAAGGCGGCATAGCAAAGGGCGTTTATTAGCGCAGAGTATTTTGTGAGGGTATTAAGATGCTTCTGCTGAGCGCCCATCTTCGGAAGACATGATATGCTATGTGGAGCGGCTTTGGCTCCAGACCGCCCAAGACTCCACAGGAACGCCCAGCCACTAGCCAATTGCCGTTCAAACGCGCTCTGTACGCATACCAACATTCCAGTCACGCAGGACGCCCGGGGTGACTTAACACACCGCCGGGCTTGGATAGAACACCGGTGAGAGACTACGTAAGGTAACGCCAAACACGTGTTCCCCGGTTATATATGGGCGCCTTACTCAAACGTTATCACCTTTCCCCTCAAACCCGTAGTTTTCCTGTCCTTTGCGCCAGC